>RCUC01168062.1:0-220488 GCA_003697995.1 Taxidea taxus jeffersonii
GGCATAGAAGCTGATTCAGGCATTGTACGGTCTGATTCGTGTGCAGTGGCTCCCGACTTTTCTCCCATCTTTGCACACACAGAAAGCTACAATATTTATAGCATGCACTGGGAGAGGTGAAAGGAAACAGTGACAATAGCACACACTTGGGAAGTGGCTGATGCTTTAAAGGTCTTCAGACACTGAACTGTTTACAACAACTCTGTCAGGTAGGGGCTACTGTTATTTCTGTTACTGATGAGGAAACTGAAAGCACAGGGAGTGCCTTCAAGTGACTAGCCCGGAGGTCACAGAACGAAGCAGTGAGTGTTCTCCCCGGACTGGACTGGACTCAGGCCATCTGACCCAGAGTTCTGCTTGCACCTGTGTTGTGCCCCACAGCTCTCAAACCCTCTCCTGGCTCATCGGGAGTACACAGGAGAGGGGAGGACAGATGCCATGATTTGTACAATGGACACATCAGTTCTTCTCATCTCTCCCTCCACACTATAAATCATAAACTTTTATAGTTGGGGACTGCCCCCCCCTTTTCTTAAATCTGCTTTATTGACATGTAATTTACATACCACAAAATTCAAGGGTTTTAAGTGCGTAATTCAATATATTTTAGTATATTATAGTCATATAATCTAATCACCGGAGTCTGACTTTGTGATGTTTCCATCATCCTGGTGAGAAGCTTTGTGCCTATTTGTAGTCCTTCCCCATTCCCACCCTCGCCCCAGGCAACCTCTGATCTACGTTCTGTCTCTACGTACTTGACTTTTTTTGCACATTTCATATTGATGGAACCATACAACACGTGTTGTTTTGGGTCTGACTTCTTTCACTGATCAAAATATTTTTGAGGTTCTAAGAGAATTTTTTTTTAAAGTTGAGGTTCTAGATACTGAACTTTTACATAGATAAAGTATTTCATTATATTCAGACATCTTTCAAATGTCTTCTAAAGCTGTGTCCGTGGGTGTGCAGGGGTCCCAGTTTTACTAAAGGCTGTGGTTTATAGCCATCACACCAGGTTTAGCAGGTCATACTGGAGCTCAGGAGCTTACCATTGAGGGGATCATCATCATCATCACTGTCATCATCGTCTTGAGCCTCCCAGATAATTAAGGGTTTGGATCAAGGCTTCATGCTGTTTACAACATCCTTTCATTTTACAACTGTGTAGGTACTGGATCAACTAGGCAGTCTGAGAGGCCAAAAGCTGTTAACAATGTGAAAGTTATAAACTGAAGACATTATTTCTTATATTAAAAGTTAAAACACTTGTTAAATTAACAGATTAGCAGAACAACAGGTTTTGGGGGCACTGTGTAGATACAGGCTGGACATTGTTCCTTTTTTTTTACTTTTGAGAAGTAGGCTCTTAATTCCTATATATTCTAACTGCTTAAAAAAACAGGACTCTACAAGGTCTAGGACTGTAGGTCATTTGAATCGTAAGGCTGAGTAACACAACATAAAGGCTAATTCAGCAAATGGATGATATAATAAGCTACATAATAAAATCAGCTTTGCTCATTTTCAAACTACTTTGCAGTGATTTTCAGTTGCCCTGTCTTGGATTTTCCTGTATACAATGTATCTCATAGATGGATAGATACCTTTGGGGCATGAGGACAAGTAGGACCAGGTTATGAGATTAGGAAGTACCCAGAGTTCTATATTATAATTCACTGATTTGATTTGTGGAGTGCAGGCCTTGGGTAGATAAAATAGAGCACTTCCACTGCCCACATCTTGCTCTCAGTTGGAAAGTAGAAGCACATTTGGGGAGATGCCCTTTTCAAGAAATAGTAAAATTTCCATTCAGAAACAACCTCTTCTTGAACACCTCTTCCGAGGCACTGTTGTCAGTGTGGGGAATGCAGCAGTGAGCACGTTTGTGGGGTGCCCAGCTGCGAAGTGAGGGCCCTGGGACAGCCATCTTAATTTCATGGTCAGGAAAGTTTTCTCTGATGAGGTGGAATCTGGGGAGTCTCAGAGTAGGCCAGGAGCCAGTCAGTCATGCTGATTTCTTCGGAAAGACACTCAGAGGCAGAGGGAATGGCATAATTAAATGCCCTGGGGCCAAAGCATGTTCCTGGCTTGACTGCCTGCCATAAGGGGGTGGGGGGTGGCAGTTGGGGGTGGAAGGGGAGGTAGGAGATTGCCAGAGGTGAGAAAGGAGAGAACTGGAGAGTCAGGTCAGGCAGGTCCTCCCAGGCCCACTGTGGAGACTTGGGCTTTCACTCCATATGAGGCAGGATCCAGTGGAGGGTTCTGAGCATTCCTCTCCCCCTTGTGAAGAATGATGGGTTTGGGTTTTTTGTTTTGTTTTGTTGTGCTTGTCAATAAAAACAGTTGACACATTCCTGCTTTTTAGGGTTACCACTGGCCACTGCATGGATGGTTCCTTTCTTATGGAAAAATAAGTCTCCCCTCTTATGTCTCTCTTCAGGCAGGTCTGTGGAGAAGTTTGGATCAAACACAAGCATTACACAAATGCTTCCCATTCCAGGTGGGCTGATGTGAACTCCGCCCACCACAAGAAAGGGGAAATCACTTCACATGAAACAGTAACTTTGCTTTCTGTCCATTTCCTTCGAGAAGCAGAAAAGCACACGAATATGTTTCTGACTGTCTATTTGGAATTTTCCTTACGATGGATCTCTGTTGAATTCCCAAGTGAATATTCCAATCTGTATTTTGTCTCCAATCCTGACGAAAAAGGAAATGTCCCCCTGCTGGGGGTGGTGGGGAGGCTTGGTCTCAGTGCTGTTTTCTTTAGCCCTGAGAGATCAGAGCTGTTGACGACTTGGTGCCAGGAGAGAAAGGAAGATGGCCTGGGTTTTATGAGGTAACAGAAACAGCTAAGCTTGGGGATGAGGATGTCATTTAGCACGACAGACACAGCACAAACCGGGAATGTGTTCTCTTGTGTTGTTTTCAGTGTGAGGCTTGTTATTCCTCCCCCCAACAGCCCTGGCTGTTTTTGCGTTGAGGACAGATGTTCAGGAAACGAATTCCAGCGCCAGCACCTGTGCAGCACTGACCCAGGCCTGCTTTGTAACATCCTCAACTCTTGCCTTACTCAAAGATCAGCTTACATAGGACACTTACTCCCCCTCCCCTCTGCTCATCCACCCAGTATTTCTGTCCTTCCCTCTGAGTGTTTGGAATTAAAGGGAAGCAATATGGAGCCCAGTCTCTCGCTGGCAGGTCTGTTTTGAATGGACAGGTACCCCTTGCCCCTGTAGAAGCATCTTATGAATCTGTGAGTGGAGTTTTGTAGGCTTGCAGGGAACGGGTGGCCCACAGCACCCGTCATGTAAATTAAATAAAGGAACAGTTGATTTCAGTGGGGCACCAGTGTCCTATTTTTAGAACACCGCCTTTTCTTCTAGGGCTGTTCAGGTAGTTCTCATTTTGCGGCTCTAGCATCTGCCCGGCATATGGCTTCTGACAACTGGCCTCCCCTTGCTAGACAGTAGGGAACTTTGGACTAATTTCCCCATCTCTGCAGTGGGACAATACTTTTTCTGGAATGCTCTAAAAGGGGGAAGGGGGCAGTCAGGTAGCGAAGGATATGAAAGCATACTGGAAATGAACCCCACAGAACCAACATACTCATCACATTTTATTATTTGTTGAGCTCCCAAGTAAGCGTTTCCTTGTGAATCTCAACAAGCATTTTATTTTGATCAGAGTTTTACATTCTCTCCTCTTGGCTCAGGAGGGTACTAAGCTGCCTCTCTGGAAAAATCCTCCTCCCTTTTCCAGCCCAGAATTTCTGACTGCATTTGTGCCTAAGTACAGCCCCTGGACCTGGCTCGTGGTTGAAGTACTTATGCTGCAAAGGGCTTTTTTTTTTTTTTTTTAAGATTTTATTTATTTATCTGACACAGAGAAAGAGCAAGAGAACAAGCAGGGGGAGCAGCAGGGAGAGGGAGAAGCAGACCCTGGGATCATGACCTGAGTGGAAGGCCGACACTTAACTGACTGAGCCACCCAGGTGTCCCAGAAACAGGGTCTTAAGGCAAGTGGAGAGAGCACACATCATCCTGGGTGGGTAAGGGCCCCCAGCCTGGGCCCTGGCTCCAGTCCTCTCTTCAGGTCCTGGTTTGGCTCCTGGCCACTGTGTACACAGATGCCCACAAAGCAAGGGAGCAGAGCCACTCGTAGTAAAAACAGCCCAAAGAAGAGCCCTAATGGAACCAGGCTCACTTGGTGACTTCTTGACCAAAAAACGTAGACCTAAATTCTCAGTTGGTTTTCCTTATAGCCATTTTTAGGTCTTCACAACGCTTCATAATTATTTATATTACTTAGTAAGCCTCCCATGTGGAGGCAGTTCAGAATGAACAACTTGAGTTGTACAAGAGATTAAGTGATCTATTCAGAAAGAGTGGTTGGCAAGGTTATCTTTGAATTCAGAACAGCATTCTTGGTGGTTACTATAGTAAGATGAACCTGTCCCCCTAGAGTGAAGGTCGTGTACACATTTGGGTGAAAACACCTCCGTGCTTGTGTTGCTTTGACAAAACTCTGCCTCACTTCTCAATTTTAATGGAGCCATCATTAAGAATCTGCACAATGTCCTCAACTTCTTCACCTAAGTGAGGGATTTCAGCTTTGTGCCTTCTGTTGCCTTCTGTGTGATGGGCCTGCAAGATCCTTAAAAGCTTCCAGAGAAGGTAGAAAACAGGGAAGAGCGTTGACTTCAGAGTATGTGAAGATTAAACCAGGTTCTTCACACACTCAGCTTGCAAATCAGTTGCTTCTACCTAGACCGTTGGAGCAATTTAGGCCCTACTGGGGAGGCTACGTGGGGTTCTTGAACTGTAGAGCGTGGATGGATCGACAGCCGCTGTCTCCAACTACAACAGAGATGGAGTGAGCGTTTATACAGACTCAGTAGGGTGGGACTTCCCTGTTGAATGCTGCTTTATGTCTTTTCAGCCAAATGCCGTTTACATCTGCTCACCACTCGAAATCTCCTTGGAATTTCTACCTCTTACAAAAGGAAGCGAAACCAGTGTTGCAACCACCATAGATAGCATCGTGGCATTTTCTTCATTTTCCCCAAAAGGCACCTTTGAGTGTGTTGTGCATGAGAGCTTAAGGAAAAGTGGGTCTTTTCCAATGAAGATTTTATAAAGTCTTATGATGACGTAAGTTAAGGAAAATGTTGGGAGTGGATGGGGCTCAGATTGCTTCTTTGCCCTTTGAACAAACCACGGCTCTCCATGACATGTTCATGAGCCACGTTGTCAGTTTGTTGATGGTTGTTTTTGATGAAGGTAATATATGCATGCACCGATAGATGGTAACTGTATTTTTGTGAGTTTGTTTTTAATGGACAGATTTGATGTTAAGTAGGCAGTTGTGGTAAGGATGAATTCAGAGCTATGCCATCAGACTGTTAAGGTTAATTCAGATATAAATTTAAATTAAAGGAATTTTGTTCTTTATTGTCAAATAAAAGGCTATATAGCATCTTATAAATGGATAAGCATAGGAAGTCATTACAGCAAAATACATATCAAAAGCAAATGTATTTTGCAAGATGGATTAAACCATCTACTTTAGGAGTTCAAAACATCCTTGACATGAACATCATTTTTCCAAACTGTGTGAGAGGATTATATCCAGGCATGCAGTTATGTTGAAATAAGTATATAATCGTGATGACCATGTAACCCACGTAGTTGAATTTGCCAATTAGTTTAACATTTTTGATATCTGAGAATGCTCTAGACCACGAAGAGATTTCTGATCCTGACAGATTCCTGACGGGATGGTTCATTGTCATTCTCCTCTTTACATGTCACTTTGGAAAACCTGATTGTAGCTTTTTTGGGGACACCATGTTAAAGCTTGCATCCAGGGAGGTTTATGTGAAGTTTGGGCAATTCAGGTCTTCTGCGCCTTTTTAAAATAAGTATGCAGATTTGAAATCAGGATGTCTCAGTGACTCAGTTTTCTAAACCCTGACCCAGTCTTTATAGTTTATTTATTCATCCATTTATTCAAGAAAACTTATTAAGCACTTACTTGTCATTAACATTTAATAATTTCTGATAGCTGCCATTTAAAGTGTTCACATTGTAGCATGCAGTGAAATGGTGATCACGTAGCAGATTGTTAATAACTAATGGCCTCACCATTACCATGAATTATTCAGTCATTAACCATTTATATTTTGACTAGTATGTGGCATTCAATACAGAAATATTTAGTGAGCATCTACTGTGTGTCAAGAGCTCATCTAGGGACTAGTGATATAGCAAAGAATCTAAGAGGCAAAAATTTCTGCCCTGGTGAAGACACATTCCAGTGTTTTCAAATATATTTTAAGATCATTTGATAGCCATACATTTGATGGCCATACTGATGTATATGAGTGTTTTTTTAATGAATGTAGAAAAAGTTGGCACCATGTTTATTCTTTTGAAAAGAACTAGTAGTTATCAAAGAGTCTGAAAGGGGTATATAAAGAAATCTAGTCTCAGGTTTCAAAGGAATAAAAATAAGCAAAATTTCATGAAAGACTAACATGTCGTGCTAGTCCACATTGTTATGTAAGTGACACAAATTCTGATTAATTCAAGAGAAAAGCAAATAAATTTATAAAAATAGCACTTTGTTCAAATAGAATTAAAATTACTGAAGTTTGCTCCTAGATAATTCAGAGTACAATACTCAAATTATCCATTTAATTGAGAGAAAGTATAAGAATAATTATGACATACAATAAAGAAGTACTACAAAAGCTAAACACATGAATGATTTAATGAAATGTTTTAAGTAGTGGAAAGCCTGATTCCGTAATAATACTGGAAATGAGAAAACAAATTAAGTTATTAAAAATAAATATTGAAACACCTTTAAATAAAAGTAAGTGTAAAACTTCTTTCTCATTAATATAAAAAATGGGATTTTTTCATTGCACACACTTGTATTACTGGCTTTTTGTATACTATTTTCTGTTGAAGAAAAACAGTACTGGCTCTGCCTTGCTTATAAACCCTTAATTTTAAGAATTTGCTAATTAAGGGGCACCTGGTAGCTCAGTCCATTAAACATCCGAATCCTTATTTCTTTTCAGGTCATGGTCACAGGGTCGTGAGATGAGTCACAGGCCAGGCTCCTAGCTCAACAAGGAGTCTGCTTCTTCCTCTCTCTCTGCTCCTCCCCACTGTGTGCAAAGACCCTTTCTCTCTCTGAAATAAATAATAAAATCTTAAAAAAAAAAAAAAAAGAATTTGCTAATTAAGACTATTGCTGTTTCTAAGTGGCCAAAGATGTTCAGAAATGGCAAAATTTGGGACGCCTGGGTGGCTCAGTGGGTTAAAGCCTCTTTCTTCAGCTCTGGTCATGATCTCAGGGTCCTGGGATGGAGGACCTCTATGCTTAGCATGGAGCCCGCTTCCCCCTCTCTCTGCCTGCCTCTCTGCCTACTTGTGATCTCTGACTGTCAAATAAATAAAATCTTTTAAAAAAGAAAGAAAGAAATGGCAAAATTGACCTTGATATTTCAGCTCTTACCCCTTTAAGAACCATGAAGCCATTCTGAACCTTTGTCTGCATTTCACATGTTTGAGGTTGTCATAATAGAGATGGGGCCTGGGTTAAATCAAAAAAGCATAGTAAGCAACCAAAGAAACTGTGCAGCATGAGACATGCATGGAAACAGTGCTGTGTACCGAACAACTCTGTGATGTCTATAGTGTGTGTGTATGTGTGTCCTCACAATGAAGTACTGAAATATCCAGAGAGTGGCTTCTATAATCTGGTGACCTTGTGCCTGCGAACCTAGGATGTTCACATGGGAACTCTGGTCACTGAAGGTGGATGCTTTTTGAACATAAGGACTGGCATTTTCTTCAGTTATATTCTAAGAAGCCAGCCATCTGCACTTCACTTGGCTCACAGTTCCACAGAGAACAGAAAGATAAAGTGCACACTTAGTTCAGTGGGAGGAGGGAGGAGATCAGATTTGGCCAAAGGCATTCTACTGTGAAGTTCCACAGATGATGGGAGAGATTCCTTTCTCATGGGTAACTCCCTAAATTTTTTCCTGTGAGATAACATAAGCCCTGAAGACAAGTCTTTTTTTTTTTTTTTTTTTTTTCCTTTTACGATCCTTGTCCTATACTGGTTAGATCCCATCTCCTCTTCTTTCCTGGACTTCTACGCATGCCAAAGCCCACCGGCTGGTCTGTCTCGCTCGTATTGCAGAGCAGCACCATCCGGTAGAAATATAACGTGAATGAACTACATATATAATTTTAAGTTTTCTCATAGTTAAATTTTTTTAAGGTTTTTTAAATTTATTTGAGAGAGAGCACACGCGGGGGGAGTGGCAGGCAGAGGGAGGGGGAGAAGCAGCCTCCCCTTTGAGCAGGGAGCCTGATGCGGGGCTCAATCCCAGAACCCTAGGTTCATGACCTGAGCTGAAGGCAGAGGCTTAACCAACTGAGCCACCCAGGTGCCCCTCTCATAGATTAAATTTTTTTAAAGCCAAAAAGAGGGTGAAATTATTTTTGTATTTAACCTGCATATCCAAAATATTATCATTTCACCACTCAGTCAAAATAAAAAATATCATTGAGATATTTTATATTTTTTATAATAAGGCTTCAAATCTGGTGTGTGTCTTACACTTACAACAGATTGTAGAGATGTGAGCTTCCAGAAAGTAGGGCTAGCTTTGGGCTCTTGTCTCATTTCTGAACCCTCCTCTACCTCCACATTGCCTGGCTAGGTTTGTAAGGTAGGCTGCTGAATGAATGAATGAATCAGTGCTCCATTTTCATTGGTTCTACTGTTTTAAACTTTTAAAATTCATGTAGCTATTACTAAAGAGTTAAAATTTGTTTTCTGCCAAAATACTAGAAATTCTTTTTATAGTGTAGTCACATTTATAGCTCTAAGAGATGGCAGAGGCAAAGCAGTTTAGGAGACTAAGTTTATAATCCATATTATACTGGCAACCTTCTGTGTGACTTAAGGCTTGATTGCATAACTTCTCTGGTCCTCTCAATCTAATCATCCATAAAATGTTGTGGAATTAGGTTACTCTAATGTCCTTTCCCATCGTGATTGTATAATTTGTTTTTGAACAAATGCATTTTTTCTTTTGACAGATGACATTATAGAAGAATAATAGCTCTCCTTTGCTGACCTTTGCACAAACAACCTGTGATGATTTTTATGAATGTCTTTTGTATTCCATATTCTGTTCATTCTCAAAAATTGAGATTCTTATTCCTGAAGATGATGGCATTGTGTTTTGTATCCTTAGCACAAAAGATCATAAGATAGCAGTAAATGTTCAATGTATTTTTACTTACATTAAAAACTGTTAGTTTTATTTTGCTTGGTGGGGAAAGGTGGGATATTTCAGCAAGTAGTGAGTGTTTCAGTTGCCTTTTTTTCTTACTAAAGAAATTCTGAGTGGATTTCACCCTTAAACTAGATAGTGCATATTTTCCCTCATTCACCTTTAACTTTCCCTCAGTTCAAAATGTTTTTCTACCTTGCTCTTCTGGTCGTTTCCTCCCCTTGCTTGAAACTCTTCAGTGCCCAAAGAATGTATTTAAGGCTCCTTAGCTTGGGATTAAAGGGACCGGCTGCTCATTCTGGCCCTTCAGCCTGCCTTCCTCACTTTTCCTTACATTGAGTCCCCCATGAATCTGCCATTTCTGATTGCAGATTGGTCTGCCCATCCCATCCAGCCATGCCTCAGGCAGTCCTTTCTCTCTGCCTTTACCCCTCTCCTCCTGCCCCCCAGACTGCCTCTCCTCTCTTCCAATTATCAGGATCATTCCTATCCTTAAAGGCTAGATAGAGTCCGTTTCGAGCCCTGTCTTCACCTCAATCCATAATTTAGCAGCCTGTGGTGAAATAACCCTTATTCTTATTTGTCAAGATTATATGTTGTCTTTAACAAACACAAACATTTATTCCAACAGATTTTGGACCATTTCTCCTATTAAGTTGCAGTGTTCTAAGGACAGGTTCATATTTTATTTACTGCCCTGTTGGATGCTGGATTCGAGGCCAGGCCCCAAACATAAAAAGGGCATGTAGTAAACAAGTAGTTATGATATAGATATGGTAAGTGCAAAAATTGGAATGTGTATGGGGCATCTTGAGGAAACAGGTAGACAACTGTTCCTGAGGGAAATCAAAGAAGGTCCATGGGGCTGATGATTTCTAAGCTGGGACTCGTTTAAGGCAACGGGAACTGAGCTCATAAAGCATGAATGCCAGAATTCTGGGGTGTTTCCTGTGCCTCCTTCCTGGTCCTCCTTCCCAGCGGCGTGGCATCATGATGGCATGTACAGACGGGAGTCAGATGGACTAGGGCCCTTCTTGGCTCAGCCACTTAGCCCCCGTAACCCGAGCATGTTGCTCAGTCATTGGGTGCTTCCATTCCCTTCTCAAATGGAATATGAGGCTGATGGAAATTTACTTTAGGGAAAACTAGAAAAAGAGTAGAAGGAAGGAGAAGGGAGTTTTAGATGAGTTAAAAATCAGTCAAGAATGTAGAATACAAAGTTCTTAATAATTGTTACTGTTCTGTCTCTCACTATTGATTCTTACAGTGCCGTGTACATAGAAGGTATTCAGTGAATATTTACTGAATGATTGCACGTTGCCACCAATCAATTAGTTACATTCATACCCTTTGTGCGTTAGGGAAGGCTCCATTTGCTAGTGCTACCTCTCAGATATGTGACCTCTCAGTGTTACGCTGCTTGTCTAAGGGCATGGAAGGGTTGTGTGTGTGTCAGTGATATGTGCTGGATTCATTTTGGCTCACTAGGGGAAATTTTTCAATTCTGAGATCAATGACCTGAAACTTCTTGTCTGCTGCAATTTCCAGCTGCCTAGATTTCTGATATAGCATGCCATCGGCAGTGTTTGCAGAATTTGTTGCATAGAGATCAGGACACAGTGTACCTTATAGTGACCCATCTTTTGTGTGGGACTGATTCTTCTTTAACGAAATGTGTATGAAATTAATAACCTGGGGCTCCCATGAAGCTCTCTTAAGTCATTTTAACTTAAATCACTTGGTATTATTTAAAAATTGCCACTCGTACAGTGAAGAGTGGTTTTTTCCCCCTCACAGATATACAATGCCTACTGCTTCACAAATTATGGACTATGAATATTTACTTAGTATATAACAGGTCGCTCATTTTAAAATTCTTAGTATTTTTGCCTTAAACTGAGATTATTGCCAAATCCTTGTTAGGTACTTTCTCTTTACAGGACTTGTCTTTTATGATTAATGTCACGGTAGCTTTTCAGAAGAAATTGCATTAAAAATACAGAAAACAAAGAGCTACTTTTTAATACATAGAGTAGCTTATTGGAGCAATAGTTGAATAATAAATATGACAATCTTTATAGAGCCATAATTTTACTACTAATTACAAGGTGGGTCTTTCTGTTATAGCTATATTTTTGAAGCATTTGGAAATAAACTAGTAAGAATTATTTCTAAAGATTAAATTCAGAGTCTGCTAGAATAACAATGAGAATCATTATAATTGTACTTCCACAGATATGTGCCAGGACTTTTAGATTTGCTGTCTAAATAGGCTTCCTCAATACTTTGTCTTGGGTTTTCACCAGACACGTGGGGGATAGGTAGGGAGCCTGTTCCCCTGATTTTACAGATGGGTAAACTGAATCACAGAGCAGTTAAGTGGTTTGCCCAGGATTATGTAGTAATTAGATACCATTATCTGTTGTGTTCATTAGATTATTCTGCTGTTCAAAATGTGTACTCCTATAAGCATATATATTGTCAGTACTTCCATGATCTGTTTTCTATCTCTGTGTAAGATGAGAGGATAGCAGATAAAGTTCCCTATATGGAGGGTACATCTTTTAGTAAGGTAAGGTCTAGCCCCTTGTTTTTCATTACATATCACTAGAAATATGTCCTCCTTGAGAGCAGAGGCACATTTTGTCAAATTCATTAATGGGATACATTTAACAAAAAAGTTAGTTTCCTTTTAAAACAGCCACCTTTTAAAACAATTATGTTAAAAGATACTTTTACTGTTAGTCTGTAATGCCAGCCTGAAGAATGAAGCTCTTATTCAGATAATTTTTAAAATGTTCCCTTCCCCAAATACTTTCATCCTGCCTCAAGGCAGACCTTTCTTTTAGGATTCCTTTTCTGCATGGCACAGAGTTCCTTACAACAAAAATACTTAACCAAGAAAGCTCTTCAGACACTTCTCATATAACTGATGTTTGAAAATGTTAGCCTGACTGATGTATGAAAATGAAATTTTCCATAATGTGACATTTTGAATCGTGAAGAATGAGGAGAATTGTCTGATTATTGTTTTAAAAATAGTTTCATGCATGCTGTCATTGAAATCTTTAGATTTTTTTTTAAAGAGTAAACAAGTTTTCCAGTGATAACTATCAATGATTAGGAGGATAGTTTTAAAGTGATTGGTGATAGTTTGAGTTAAAAACAGCCTTACCTTTTAAGACCTTATTTCCTTAGAGCTTAACTGTCCTTACATATTTTGGCTCATTTACTTTTACACCGTCCTTCTAGAGGGATATGCGTGGGTGGTGCTGTTCCTACTGTATAGTAGTGAAACCCAGGCATAGATTAAATGATTTACTCTAAATTTTATGCTGTCCTTCCCCTCCTCTCCTGGCCCCAGGAAATTTCTAAGGCTTTATATTGCCACTCTTCTGAGCAGTGCATAATTCAAAACAGTGAGCAATTTGGGGGGTAGACTTAAGAACACCAGTGTTTAGATGAAGATTGTCCAGAGCCCTTTACAATGATGCTAAAATGAAGACTCTGTAACTAGATGAAACACATTCAAAATACCAGGTGGAATTTTGTTCACTACACATCTTATAAAAGCAGACGACTTCATTAGCTAGTGAGGATGGCACCGATTCCGAGCACTGTGATAGTAAGGGCAAACCATCCCGAGTGGTAGGCAAGGTTTTCGGAACTAGAGGACCCAGTAGGAAACAGAAGTTTGCAGCAGAGGCTTCTCCCCACGCTGGCCCTTTCCCGAACTGATGTGACACATTTTGAGCTCTTCCATTTTAGTTTCCATTATCCACCACCCCAGTTCTCAATTCAATTTCAGACTCGGGCAAAAGCCTGTAATTCTATTTGTTTTGGGTAAATTTAGCAAGCTGCTCCTGATTACACCTTAGCCAGAGACCATCTGTTGACTGGCGTGCCTCTCGGAGGAGTGGTTTCTTTAGGCGATGAATGGGAAGGGGATTGGAACCCGCTGCTATTAGTAAGCAGATGCACCGTCTGAGGGATAGTCCTTCCCGCCTTTCAATCTGCCAGCTCTCTATATTGATGGAGTGTCCTATGCCTTCGAGTCATTCCATCCTGAGGCAATGAGAAGTGCTCTCCTAGGGGCCATTTATCAAGTGCTTCTACTGGCATTTGATGGAAAGGAATTTAGAAGTCATAGTTTGATACACTTAAAGCATGGCCACATTCTCCTTTGCACGCCCCGAGTGTGTGTGCGTGTGTGTGTGTGTGTGTATGTGTGTGTATCAACCCCATGTACACGCTTTTCAGCCGCCACAGTCATGGGCTGTCAGAAGCCCTGCAGACCAAACAACAGGATACAGCTGTGCTGTGCTCCGTAATGCGATGCGTAAACCTCCTCGGTGTCAAGCTCACAATTCTTTAAAGCGCTGCTTCCCCACTGAAATTATTGCCGGTTCATTTGCATCAGATGGGGAAGATGTGCTAGATAAATTTAGAATGTTGAGGAACAGTTTTGATGCTGACTGCGCTGTGATGAGGGTTCCTTCTAAATGATGATGGTATCGTTAGTTCATGGCTAAGTGAAGACTGGTCTCAACACCACAGAGACAGCAGCTTCCTGTTGCAGCAAGGCATGAGGGGAAATGGATAAAATGAACATAAATTAGCTTCATCTCGTTTTCCCGAAAGGATCAGAGGAGGAAGGTGAGGGAGGGAGGCAGCGGATTGCCAGGGTGCTTGGAAACTGCAATGAGATCAGTGAAGGGAGAGGATCCGTTTCTGCCCTGTGTTGGGGGAGGAGAGGGATGCCTGCACAGTAAGCACGCAGTTGGCATCATTAATGGGCTTCAGTAGGAGATGCCCAGGGTCATCTTAGAAAACCATCGTGTGAGGTATTTCTCATTGAGTTTGGCTTCTAAGGTTGGGGCGCTGGGGGGTGGGGGTCAGAATTGTCTCCTAGCTGCAGTACTTTAAGGCAAGAAAGAGGTTAAATTTCATAAAATCTCATAAGATACTCGATCCACTGCTTTTTTCACCTAGTTGTGCCCTATCATTTTGACATAATGGGTTTCATTTTTTTTTTCAATGCCATGAATTAAAGTGGGGAAATTTCTTTCCATCCCTGTCTCTCACGTACAAAATCAGCATTCTTTAATTCACATTATGAAAATCCTTGCAGGTCCAATGAAGGGAGGGTTAAGATACCACAACAGAAATGTAGTCTATAGTATGTAGCTTGAATCTTAGGAAATAATGACTGTATTAAAGTATTATGACAATTTAAAATTTTTTGAACAAATAGTGAATATACAAGTACTGGAATAAAGTACTGAAATATTTTAAAGGATTAAAATCACAATCTTGAAAGAGGAAAAAATCATTTCTGGGAATTTCTTTGCTAATCAGGGCAATTTGATTCATTGCTACTGAACTGATGAATGTGAAGCTGATTTAATAAGCTATAATATTTGCATTTACATGTCATCTCTGATATAATAGGATATAATGTATTTAAAATGCAGATCATCACCAAACCACGTAACTATTGTTACACAAATAGAGTAAGAGGCTTAATTTACAGATAAAGGCTACATTTTGCTGATACTAGAGTTGATATTATGAAAGCAGTGAAATATCCTACATGAGCAAAGGAGTACTCTTAGAACACATTTAGGAATCTCATAGTTGATTCATGTTCTGCGAATGAGGCTTAACCTATACAAATAAATTGTTTTAAGGGTCTGTGGTCTTTAGGAAATGACACTCGTTGGGTGTGCCGAAGAAGACTTGTAAGAATCCTCTTAAGCTAGTTTATATTGTGCATAAATACCTCCTTACCTAACCTGGCACAGGCTCTGAAACAGGAAGCATTAAAATAAGGCAACATTAGGTATGAATAAATAGTAAGAGTTGGAACCTGTAGCTGACTCCAGAGTGACTTCTCCCACTGTCTATAGGTTTCTTCCTGTGGGCTCCAGGATGAATAATCCTGGCCAAAACATTCCCAGGAAACTTTTTTTTTCCCCCCAGAAACATTTTTCAGGCTCTTGCCGTGTGAAGAAACAGAGTCGAGGTGATTTAAGGGCAAGGCAAATATCCCTTAAAGACCTTTTTCATAATATACCTCTTTTATCATATTTGAACATATGCTTGGTTGCCTGCAGTGTCTCGTGTTCCAGTCAGGGCAGAACAGGCTAATTTTTAAGGAACGTGATTCAGTGGCACAAATAGGGAAATAAATAAGACTAACAAGTACACGTGCAAGACAGACCTAGAAGAAGGTAAGGGGTAAGACAGGCACACCCTGTGACAACCGTGCCAGGTAGGCACAAGACTGGGCTAACAGCCTTGTCTCTTCTTGTCTGGAGGAAACTGAATTCACTTCAGTCAGTTGTGAGGCACTGTGGGCGAGACAAGTGTGTCATAGGTCTCTGCTTCATATTACGCTTGCAGAGGGACTGAGCTGATGGTGGCGAAATCATTCGAGAACAAGAAAGACTTTGCACTGTAGCTCTATGCTGAGGAGAATGCAAAGCCACAAATGCGTTCTTTAGGGGATATACATATAAATAGTAGGGAAGATAGAACATATCAGCCTTCATGGCCTCCAGATTGAGGTTACTAATGTGCCTTAGTTTTGCCTCATGATAGGTGGTAGACAGAGCCCTACAATACAGATTAGGACTAGGGATCAATTTCTAGAAGGAAACTCGATTGCAGTGGTCTCCTTAGTTGGGGACATCTTGAGAGATGCTGCCCAATAGTGGCATTTGGGAGAACTAAAAGTAGTGAGAGAGAAAAGCTGTAAGTGAAGCTTGAGGGAGAACATTGTCAATGCCGAGTCACAACTGCCTTGTGCGGTGGATTCCTTCCTTCGGCTTTGGGAGGAAACTTGCGCAGCTCCCCGCAGAACAGGGCCGGTGACCCGTGGGCTTTTTCCTGCTGGCCCCTCTCACATACTCCAGTTGGTGTTGCCGGCTTTACAGTCGCCATGGGCCTATTTACCTTGGTAATTTGCACCTGATGCATTTATATTGGTAATTTTTTTTCTTCCTGGAACCCTGGGATCTCATTTATTCACTAGTGCAATAAAGTGGCGGAGTGAAAATCCTTCCCTAAAGCGAGGAGGGGAAGAAATAGCAACCATGCTAACTGTGACTCTAATTAAAACCCTAAAAGAAGCCTTGTTCTTACCTAGAGGTGATTAATACCTGCATCTCTGTGTACATATAGGCCCACCATAGTCCATCTGTGGGCATCACCACTAACTTTGGGTGGCTGTTGTTTTTGCTTCTTTTAAAATTTCAGTCCACTGTCAATATGTTTTTGTTTCAAAATGGAAGAGTAACAGCCCTAGGATTGTAACACAAGAGTTCTTTGGCCACAGCTTGCAAAAACCATGCTTGGTTGTGTGTATAGGGAAAATTACTTTGAATAACAAAGGCACAAACAAGAACTGATAGAATAATAAGCAATTAAGGTGGATTAACAACAGTTGCTGAATTCCAGCTGTTGGCTGCTGATGCAGCCTGGCTCCCTAATTCAGACTCTTTGAAACCCATTGCTGTTGGGAGACCGGAAGGGAGGGGAAGCGTGCTCATGGCCGTGCCTGTGTCAGGGCTGGCTTTCTTGTTGTCTTTCTTGGGGGGCAGAAGTATCTGGGTTCATTTTACTTTCTTCTGATTTGTGAAGATACTCCTCCTCTCCCTTTGCCTTCTGTTACTTCAGTATCTTTCTATATGCTCTTTTCGGGTCCTTACTGATGTCAGATGACTAATCAAAACCTATGTGCTTGGTCGTCAGTGATGGCATATTAAGACAAAGAGAAGAAGCCAAAGTATGTGTGCTTTCTCTGTTTCCAGTGGGAAAGAAGAGCTCAGTAAGAGAAATCACAGATTCCTTTGGCTGCTATAAATAATTATCTGGATTGTTTCCTGGGCTAGCGGCTAGGCCACATTCTGAGCCTCCTTCAGGAAGACAGCCTCGTATAATTATAGGCCCAAGCATGCAACCCTGGGAAACTGTATGAACAGGTAATTTACGGGGTAATCGCCGTGGGCAGTCAGTCCCCTGCAGCCCTACCACAGTCTCTTTTGTTGCCACAAAACCCAGGTCTTTGGGGCGCCTGGGTGGCTCAATGGCTTAAAGCCTCTGCCTTTGGCTCAGGTCATGATCTCAGGGTCCTGGGATCGAGCCCCACATGGGGCTCTCTGCTCAGCAGGGAGCCTGCTCCCCCCACCCCCGCCTGCCTCTCTGCCTACTTGTGATCTCTCTCTCTGCCAAATAAATAAATAAAATCTTTTTTTTAAAAAAACAAAAAACAGGTCTTTGGAAGGCTCATTATCAGTGATCACAGTAATGGCCAGGGGGTCTGAGGTGTAGGGCCGGCATCATGGAAACCAGTCCCCTCACACAGGGCCCAGGGTTTAGAAGAGCACCCTACTTGCCTTAACTAAGGCTTTTCCGTTGCCATCTCAGAATTCTTTGTTTTATCTTTGAGTGTTTTGTAAGGGAAGCATGGGTGTGCATGCAGGGGTATATGAAAAAAATTCACCTTCTGGGGCACCGTTTGCTTATAGCGTTCACACTGCCCCATAAACACAGACTGCGATGTATGTGAGTTCTGGGAGTCTCCAAGGCAAGCCTGCCGTCAAAGCGGCCCATTTCCTTAGCATGTCGGTGGAATATGTATGCACCGAGGAATGAAATCATAAAAACCAAGTTAGTTTCCTGAGGTGCTGGCACTGCTGTAGGGAGAACACAGTAGGTGTGCTTCCGTGAACTACAGCACGCAGGCTATGTCATCTGATGATTCCACGGACAAATTAAATGCTCGAAGGTTCGCGTTTCAAATGGTCATTATACCATGTAAAGATGAATGGTAAAAATTCATGCTAGTAATTCAGTATTTTAATTTTTCTGTATTTAGAACAACATTTAATCGCAAATAAACGGCATCGTGAGAAATAGACAGTGGAAAAAAGAAAAACACTTTATATTCTAGTGTCCTTAATGGCACTTTTTCCTGCTTTTTGAACATGGGGCCATTTTGATTTGTATCCTGCCCTGCAAATTCTGTGGTGAGGCCCAGTCAGGTGGCCTATAGTCTCACATTTAACTGGGTCCAATTGAAGAGGAGGCTAAGATCTCCTAATGCTCCCCAGGTAGCGAGGGAGACACAGACACACCAAACAGACCTACATCTGTGCCTTCTTTAGAGTCTCAGCTGATGCAAAGGATTGACCGGGCAGATTCCCATTTAAGTAGAGCCTGCCATATTTCAGAGTTTCTACCTGTTCAGAGACGCTTGGGCAGACTTTATGTTCAGGCAGTGTGTCTTTTCATGATTCTTATTTTCACCAGTGATGTGTGAGGGTCCTTTCACCTTCTAGATGTGGTTACCAAAAAGAGGAATTTTCTTTCTGCCAGCCCAGTAGCATTCTAAAATACCTCTCCCTGCCAGGGCCTCTGCCTCCGACCATCTCCTGACTTCTCCATTTCAGCAGAACATGAGCTTGTTCCTGCAAATGAGTTAGGAGATGTGGGCGTGTTGATTTATTTGCCCGCATGAATGTCAACAGTTTTCGGATAAACTTGTGCCTACTACCACAGACAGAAACACTGCCAGACTGATGCTTCACCCATGATAGATGTCACCACGTAAGCCTGTATACCCTCTCACCCAAGGCAACTTACTAACCAGCTTACTAAGTGTTAGTAAATAAAAGCACCCCTAGGGAGCTGACAGAAAACTGCAGGTGCCCACTTTGGGTTAGCGGGAGAGCTGGTCAGGAAGGCAGACAGTGAGCCATGCCACAGGAGTTCCGGAGACGCTGTCTCCCACAGGTTAGCATAAAGCCAGGGCTCTAAAAGTGAAATGACTCGCTCCTGGAAGCCAACCACATGGACTGTCTGCTTGATTCTTTCCTAAAACCAATTTATCGCAGCAGGAGAGATTGTGGCCTGGGATGTGAAGGAGAAACCAAAGTCCTACCCCACCCCCCACCTGGTTTTTGTCATAGGTTTGCTGACCCAGATTCCTTTTCCAGCACATTCCTCCCTAGGAATTGGTAGGAAGCTATAGTGTTTCTTGAAGTACACTTTATTCCTTGGCAAGCCCAAATCCTTCGTCTGGAGCACGAGTCGGCAACATTTCTCCAAGAAAGGCGTGTTTGTCTCTTCTGCTACATATCTGTTTTTGTGAAAGCCGGAAGGAAGACCAGATAGGGCCTAATTGTTGTGTAGGTAGGGCTGTGATGGGGATTTCACAACCCCTTAAAGAGGATGGTTCCACGACCATCCTCTGGTGAAATACAAATAGCCTAAAATGGAAAAACTCACCAAGACCTTACCTCTCAGAAACCTGATATGAACCAGACCCTCTCATATTACCTGTAGCAAAGAACTGTGGGGTTAGTTGGGTTTGCTTTTCAAATTAATTTTTTTTTTTGAGGGGAATAGGTTGAGGTTGTAGGAAGGAAAGAAAAGGTGTGGACAACCAGTGGGGAGATGGACTTCCTGGCCTCACCTCAGGGCAGCACTTTTCCTCTGCCTTTGACATGCAGAGCCTACCTGCCAGGGTATTCTAGAATTCACTCCTGCCTAAATTCACCCAGCAATCAGTTAACACCAGGCTAGGAGCCATTTTCTACCGAAGGCTGTGTGTATTAGAATAACCTGGCTCCCAAGAATGACTAGAACTGTGTTTTTAATGTTTCTTTTTTTTTTTTTAATGCCCTTTTTGAAGGAGAGGAGGCACCAAAGCATTTAAATGCTTGATGACATGTTTTTTTGTCGTGCCTGCTCAGTATTCTTCTCAAATAACTGACACGAGAGTTTGCATATTCTAGAGATTGAATAAATCCTTACTAAAAAGTTTTTTTTAATTAACAATGTATAATTTTACAATATATATTCTGGTCATTTTAAGAGAATGAAACTCTGCAAAATAGTGTTTACAGTGCAGACTCTAGAGCCCAACTGCCAGGATCTCAGCCTCAGCACTAACTAGCCACATGACCTGACTTAAGTATCTGTGCCTCAGTTTCTTCATCTATGACCTGAGGATCATAATCATCCGAAGTCCATGGATTGTTGTGAAAATCAAACGAGTTGATACATGCAAAGCATCTAGAACTCAGTCTGGGTTCACTACACGTACACTATTGATATTATTCTGAAGGCAAAGTATAGCAGTTATGGCGAAGGGAGTCAGATACAAGGGCGGTTAACTCATCGTAGAGTTTGTGTGGGTTAAGATGAAAGCTGATGTGTTTGCCCACAAAAGTCCCTTAAAAGTACAAGTTAAACGATCCTGCCACGTAGGAGTTTGCAAATCCAAATAAGTACAGGGTAAGTATGACTTGGGGTTTCCCAGAGTCTTGGTATTTACCTGGTTTTTCTTTTTGGAAAAGGAATTCGGGCCTTGGAGCCATTCTCCTTGGATGACTTATTTGATTGCCTGCACAACCGGCTGGTCAGAATGTCAGGAGTCTCGGTGGGGCCTGGTGGAACTGAAGCAGGGTGTGGGAAGCACTCTGCCAGTACCTCTCCCTGGCAGCTTCCGAGTCCTTTAATTTTTCTTATCAGTAATTCACTTTAGATAACAACTCTGGAGATAAAATAGGCCATAGGGGTTGGCTGGAAAGGAGGGAGAACAAAGGTTTTATTGGTCTTTTGTCTCCTGTTTACTAAAAAGTGTTTAGTTGTAAAAGATAAAGACAAAACTATGGCATCTGCTCCAGAAAATGAGCAAATGAAAGTAATTATTGTGGGGGGGGGCATTAGTAAAAATAGGGTATATTTACTTCTCCCTCGTTAGTGGCTTCAAATCTCAACTTCATTATTTCTCCGCATTTTTTGGCTCTCCAGTTGAAAATCAAACACAAGAATAGGCCTCAGGCTAATTTTCTTTCAGGTTGAAACTGAGGGACCTGACTTACCAGCCTAATTTTGTCTAGAAAGACCACAAACAGGTGGCTTTTTCCTCTAATGGGATCCTAGTGTATGAGAATGAATGATGTGGTAAAGTACATTCATGAAGGTCCTTGGGTCATATTGAAGAGAATAGGATGATCACAATAGATAAAGGAAATAATATGTATTTGCTTGAAATGCTGAATATTCTTCAAGAATACCTTAGAGGGAAAAATAACATGCTTTGCTTTTAAAACACATTATCTCTTTTTTTAAACATCTAACTTTTATACTACTGAAGTATGTAATGATCTTTCTAGCTGAATAGTAATCATAATAAAAGGATGACATATGACTCTTTCTTAATAGTGTCCACCCAAGTGCAGCATTTTAGGTAAAAAGTCTTTGAAGCATTTTTACAAAATCAGTTGTGAATATTGTATTGGTTTGTTTTTAAAAAAAAATTTTTTTTTAAAGGTTGTACAACTTTGTAAGATAGGGTGTTTTCCTTTAAACACAGTTTAGGAAAGTTTTGTAGGGTTTTTGTTGTTGTTCTTGTTTTCTATTATTCCTTTAAAAATAGTTTTTGTTTTTCTAGTGCATAGTATATGACCTGATACAAAATTTAAAAAGCTATGAAAGGGTACACAGTGAAAAATAAGTCTCTTTCCCAATCCTGTTCTCCAGCTGTCTAGTTCTTCTCTCAAGTGGGAACTTTTGTTCATAGGTTTTGTGGTTATATATATATAAAGACCTAAAAAATTGCAGACTTCCCTTATTCTGGTCCCCAAGAGAAAGGAGAGACTAATGGAAGTCTTCTGCATTCCCATTGAGAAAATGCTCAAATTAAAGAGTCCTGTTGCTTGGAGCACATGCCACCTCATGATTTTTAATTTGCCCAGAGGAAGAGCCTTGTCCTCTAACCACTATCCTGGAGGCAGTCTGGCTAGACCATACAGGACCCCGCATGTGTCCTATACCCAATGGGGATGAAGCCAAGAGGCCCTAAATATTTGATAACGGAATTCTGTTAACACTTGTGCTCCCTAATTCATAAATCATGTCAAGATATGGTATGAATGAGAATAAATGTAAAACGTGTTTTTTAAGCCTTAAGCAGGCATACATTCCTTTTTGCTCTCTTGGAACTGGATTTTAAGATCAGCAAGTAAAAGGGTCACTGAAATCTCATTCTATTTTGAAAGGTGTAATGAATAGCATCTCTGAAAGGTCACATGACACTGCCAGAGAATGGTAAGATAATGTCACCTTAGAGTTTGGGTAACTGGAATTCACCCTAGGTTTTGTGTCTTCAGTGAATGGTGGCCCAGCAAGTGAAGATGAATCTGAGTATCTTCTGAAATGTACTGGCCATGTGTGTGCCCATGTAGACTTTTTTTACCTGGATCAGCTTCCTTCACCTGTATCATGACAGATGTGAGTCAGCAGTTTGTGGTTTCTCCCATTTCCCAGCCCCTGGGAACCCCCATGTCTGCTGAATTCCAGAGTGTAGATTGTGGCCAGCCCCAGGCCCCAGGTGAAGTAAATCTAGTACCCCCTCACTGGTGTCTAAGTGCCTCAGAGTAAGGGTGCAGGAAATGCTTGAATTCCTTTGAAATGCTCAATTTGGTGATTCCTTCTTAGAAGGTGTAATGCATATCATGCAGAAAGAATAATTGTTTAACTGGAAGTGTGAGTGGATGGGTAAAAAACATCTACACTGGGAAGGTGTGATCTCCCCTGTGGGTGTGTCCTTTTCTCCTTTCATCACAAATTATTTGAAAAACTGATTATGTCTGTTTGGAGGAATGAAAATATTGATATTGGACCTTGTGAGTGGGAGGTAAGAGTCAAATCAACCAAGAAATGCTCAGAAACTTCAGGATCCAATGAAAGAAGCTCTAGTTTGCATTGGAGTAATACTGCCTCAGCTGTTCTCTTTAGATCAACCCGGGAGACATTCAAATCTGTGAACTTTTAAGTTTCATATAGTTCAATATACAGGCTTACTGTAGAGGAACTGACATGCTGAATGTGTGAGTAACAATAGTAATATTTAAGTTATTAATAATATGTTATATATACCTCAAATCCTATTCCCAGTACATAATCTTCTTTGGAAGATTGAAGACTGAGTCCCTCAGATTCAATTATTGGGCAGTCTCTTAAGACGGATATTCTGTTTTTCACTCTCAATATGTTTTTTAAGGATGTAATTCCACTCGATCGTTGTGTGTGCATGTGTATGCTTGTGAGTAAAACCAGATACGGCTTCTGAATGGTTTCCGTTTTTGACTTGAGATTCATAAAATAATGAGATGCCTATAGGACTAGATGTTGACCGCCATAGCTTTCAAAAAAGTGTTTCTGCAAGAAGCCCTGGCAAGCCCTGTGTGATAGTGAATAGCCAGGGATAGTTGGGAAACCAAACACAAAAGAAGAAATAGGCCCATCATTTTTTTACCTCACACTTCATCTTTGCCTTTGGGGAATAAGTAAAAAAGGTCAGTGTGAAACAGACAGTAAATCCAAATAGACTTTTGAATTAAGCCTTGGAAGCAACACTGCCTTGCACAATGTAAGTAATTTGTAAATATTAAGTGAATGAACAAATGAATGAATCAATTGATGAATAAAACTTTAACCACATCCCAAGAAGAGTGGTAAAATTTGCATGCAACAATTAGTATTTCTAGCTGCTTGTAGCTATAGTCCTTTTTTTGTTTGTTTGTTTGTCCCACTGCCACTTTAGAAGCTGTAGCTTCAGCAGCTGAACTCAGCTATTCTGTGGGGAAAAACAAATCTTCTTCCCAACATTTGTGTTTTAAATATACCAAGATTTTTTTTTTATAGGAATCCAGGCTCAAAACATTCATTTATATTAGAGATCCTGAAACTGGACAATTGGACTTTCAACTCTTGGATTTCTGTTTCCACATTTCCATGGGCACTGCCCCCTTTAAATCCACTTCCTATCTGTTGTATATAATACAATAGCCTGCTGGCTGGTTTCTCCAACCTCCCAGCATAGGGAGTAATTTTTCTAGTATTAAATTCAGCAAGTATTTGTTGGCACCTGTTATACAAACACTATGCTTGTTGCTATAGGGGATACAAATATGATTAAAGCACAGCCCCTGTTTTCAGGGAGCTTTTATAGTCAAAGGGGGAATAAGAGTGGTACAAACATAGCTGTCACTCAAGGCACAAGGTGCTATGAGGCTAGACAAAATTTTCATCATTTCTCTGTTCAAGAGGTTATAATGACTCCCTATCACGTTTTGAATCAAATAAGAAAATTCCCCATCTTCCTAATTGGATGCCATCTAGCCAGCTACTTAAATTTATGTTTTACTACTATCCAGCAGACCTCTCTGCACCTGTCCTCTGCCTGATACCATCATGAACACATCCAATCACACATTCCTTCCTTCCTTTAGTCATTCATTATTTCTGCAAATATCAACTGCTTGTCTGTTACTGAGCTTTGTGCTCTGGGGGAAACCAAAATGAATTGGTCCCCGCCGGGAGCAACACACTATCTAATGGGAGGAGACAGAGACAAGAAGAGTTTTTAAGGTACTGGTGTGTTGTGTTGTAACAGAATGCAGCCCGTGCTGGGAGGACACAGAGGGGGTGAAGGCCTGGCAGAGGAAGGGAACTTTGCCAGGAGTTGATTAGGCGCTCACCAAGGAGAAGAGGGAGGGAGGGGAGAGCATTACAGACAGAACAGTGGGAAGCTGCGCGTGGAGGCGATGACCAGTGTGGCTCCATCAGGATGCTGGTGGGAGGAATTACAGCAGGGCAGCTAGTGGCCAAAAAAACCACACTGGCAAAATCTGGGGAGCCAGATTACCATGGGTCTTGCCTCCTGTGCCAGGGAGTCTGTTCTTTATTTTTTGAGTTCGGGAAATCGCCCTAGGACTTCAAACACAATACCAGCGGATGTGGGTCTTAGGACGCCCTGCCCTGACCACAGCGTGGAGGGTTTGAGTGAGAGAGAGGGGGAGGAAACAGTGCTGGAATACTCCCAGCCAAAGAGGAAAAGGCAATGAGGAGGTCCTAAAGTCCTTTTTGGCAGCACTTCCCCGGATCTTCCTGCCTTGGCACCCCTACATCCTTCAGCTCAGGACAGCCTGCAGGTAACTGTTCTCCGTGCAGAGAGTCAGTGATCCCGAGCCTCAGGGAGGCTGCTTCAGAGCCTCGGGGAGGCTGCTTCAGGGCTGCGGCTTGTCATCCCAACATATGCTTGCAGGCAGGAGAACACGGAGGTGTTCTTGCATCCCTCTGGCTCACAGCTCTGCCCAACTAGAGGTGCTAGGATGCTCCGAAGGAGAGGGACATGGATATGGGTGAGCTCTGCAAAGCCCTACTGCTCCATCATTTATTGTCTTTTGCCTTTTAAGATTTCCTTGGGATTTCTGCCTATTACCTGATATACTCTCTACCATGTAATAATGCATCTCCTTAGAATTATCATCTGGTTGTTTCCTGCAGGTGTGCCTGGTTTCTCTCGCTGCCTGAACCTGGTTAGTTCTCAAGGAGACAGTTGGGTCTTCTATATCTTTCACTTTTCCTGTCCCCCCGGGGGTCCTGACACTGCAAGGCCAGCCAGGAAGCTAAGTGGGTGCTCATGAAAATACATTGGGTTGAATTTGGCAGGTGTGACTCTTTTTCTGTCCGGGCCTAGGTGCTCTTTTACAAACACTCAGGAATCATCCAATTTGCTTTTCCTTATGTTAGGGATTTCACGTCCATCAGATGATTGGAATTTGATTTGCACTAAATGAATCAATAGCAGTTGGAGTCTGTTTTACTCTAAAGCCCTTAAGTCATTTTACCCGTGGGACCCTCATTTCTCATCCCGGCCTAGCCAAAGGTGCACAACGTTTACCCCGAATGTGACATTGCCTTGGCACATTTTAAAGGTGAATCTGGAAGTTTAAGGGCATCTAAATATGCCATCCTCTCTTTGGCATCCAGTCGGCACAGTTCAATAGAAAGCAAATCAGTTGCCATCCCCTGTTGAAAATAAGCTCTCAGAGATCTTGCTTCAGAAAAGGAATATTGCAAAATGAATTCACGTGAAGAAGAAGGTGAGGTCGAGACCCACAGAGCACTTTATCTGAAACAATGTTTGCTTACCCAGACTGCACATTTCATCCTTTCTTGGTCAGTCTTTTTGACTCTTTCTTCCCTTCTCGGCCTGACTTTTAAAATAAGTGAGAGTCGGTGAAGCAAACCTCATTTCCGATTAGTTCCCCATAGAATAAAGACAGAGTAAGTGAGTGTCTGTAGCTTTTGAACATAATCCACGGGAAGGGGTAGTATGGGCAATAATTATTTCTGGCCCAACACAAAAAGCTAATGGATCATTCTCAAGGACCAGTTCCACCACAGACATTTTCTGCCTGGAAAAAAAGAGAGATTCATTCAGTAATAACAGAACTAGCTGTTGATGTGCCATCCTGCAAATGTGAAATACTTATATTGGACCCCTACACCTCTGGGGATTTACTTGCTGTCTCCACGTCTGCTTGAGAATTTGCTCCTCTGAAGCATGTGTGTCTCCTGCTTTCTTTTCTACACTGAATTCACATTTGGCTGTTTTTCATTCTTCAGGGCTGAGAGGGAAACTTCTTTTCTCTAGTCCCTTCTGCCTGGGGAGGGCAGGAGGTCAGCAAGGTGAAGCTGGGCCAAAGCAGACCAAGTGGGAATGCAGAAGAGGGATTTGAATAGAAGGTCAAGGGGAAAAAAACAGGAGCCAAAGGCAGACACTTAACTGGCTGAGCCACACAGGTGCCCCTGCCCTGGGCTGTAGGCGCACCATCTTTAATCTTTAACCATTGTCCTATTTGGTTACAGTTGATCCTTGAACAGCTGGTGGTTAGGGGTGCCCACCTCCCTCCCCCTGCACAGCCAAAACTCCACCTAGAACTTCTGACTCCCCGGAATCTTTACTAATAGCTACTATTGCCTGGAAGCCTTGCCAATAACAAAAATAATAGATTAACACGTATTTTGTATGTTATGTGTCATATATACTGTGTTCTTCTGACAAGGTAAGCTGGAGAAAAGAAAATGATACTAAGAAAACCAAAAAGGAGAGAAGATACATTTATAGTACTGTGCCCTATTGGAGGAAAAAAAATCCATGTGCCAGTGGAACTATACAGACCCGCCTTGTTCGAGATTCAATTGTATATTGCCTGGGATCATACAGCAGGAAAGGGGTGGAGGTGGGTTTCCCAGTGGTCTTACTTCCAGTGTCAACACTCTTAGAGTAAAATCGTGGCACAGTGACATAGTGTGCGTCATTGGCTCCTGTATCTTAAATTTCGAAGGATTCTCCAGAGAACGTCTGGTGCTACTTGAGCTTTTTGACAAGCCCCTCCTTCACATACCAGTGAGTCTACACACGTGACGTCTGTTGCATTGGATTGATTCATTTCAATCTTCCATATCAGTTCTGAGATTTTCAACATGATTGGGAGGCCTCATAGTGAGAAAGAAATTTCTCCTGTGTTACTGTTGCTAAAACCTGGCAACTTCTTATGCTGACTCGGTGAGTAGTGGAAGCAGTAATTTGGAAAACCAGGCATCCCCTCTCACTGTGGGCACCTACTCCATAATTCTCCTAAGACTTGAAACCATTAACCTTGGTGGGGGAGCACAGAGAGCTCCTGAGCTCAGCTTGATAGAGATGCTAAAGGTGTTTAGCAGTTGCAGAGTCACAGCTGTGTTTCCTGTTTTGCACTAATTAGGAGTTACCATGAATCTGCTTGACAATTAAGGACAGAGTGAACTTTAAGGTAGATCGGTACCATGGGATGGTAAGGAGTTCTCAGGCAAGCAAAATAAAAATTTGCACTGAGTACTGAGTTTTATCGAAACTATAACATTTCTTGAATAATGTAGCTTCAAATGCCTAAGTAAAAATCTGGAGTGGTTTTCTGCCACTTGTAAGGGGTCTTTCTCAGAGAATAACACTGCTTCAGATCATGGGTCGTGCACACATTTGGGCAGCACCTACCAGAAGAATGATTATTTCAACACTAGCCTTAACCGGAGATTTGAATTTCACTTGCCTGGTTTCTTACTAATATATCATAGCCATGGCAGCTTAGTGTTTAAACAGCTTTCTAGACAGGGACAGCCCAGAAAGGTTTAGTTTCTCTTAAAAGTCATACTCGATGAGCCCTATTTTAAGAGAAAACTTTCCCAGGTTAAGGTTTCTGTACTTCCTTGATTTTTTTCCCCCAACTAATTTGTGCACACATGTATCCATTTCCATTCACTGGCTTTAGGTCAGGAGGGCCCTTAAATCATGTTCTTGCAGTGGATCGTAAAAATACCTGAGGGGAGGTTTAGTGGGGCTCTGTTCTTTAAGGGACCCGATGCTTCATTTCAGGCAAGGCACAAATTGCCTTGTCATCATCCAGGACCTGAGAAAGAGACAGCAGCCTGGATGTGACTTACAGCCAGGATTCAGGAAGATGTTCAGGGTTCAGGAAAAACCTGCATGCCATGAGGTGTGGTGGAAAACTGTAAATATAATTAAGCCAGGTGGATTCCATGACAACAAAGAGGATTAAGGCTTGGTTAGATCTGGTAGACGGTTGAGACCTATGTGCATAGATGTCCATTTATTTATATCCCTTCTCCCCAGGAAAAAACAACAACAACAACAACATCGTTTGATGTCTAAATGAAGTAATCTCTAGAAAGAAAAGGGAGATTATATTTGTTAAACTGTATAAAAAAATCAGAAGATAATATGGCTTTGTTCACAGTATTACATAAAGAAGATTAAAGACGAGAAACAAGCTGCTTAAACACTGTAAACTAATTAGTTCTACGAATTGTTTTCCCGAGGTTCATGAGATATGAAACATTGGCACCAGTGCGTGAAATACACTCTGCCTCAGTGCTCTTTTCAATTTATTTTTCTGTTAGTGTCATAAGTATATAAAAAAAAGAGCAGCCAGAAAGAAAGAGTTTACAGAGGGAGACCAAAGCCTGTCAGATGATTGAGGCTGACATTTTGTCATCTTAAGCCTGGCGCGGGAGGGTCCTCCTCTAATACCCTGTATAAATACCAGCTTCATTTTCTGCCATCGAAGGCTACATTGCGCAAATGATGTCATGACAAGGCCCAGAGGAATTCCTGCTGCTGCTCCCAGGGTTCGGCAGCTCCCACCTCGGTTAGGCCCACTTTTGTGGATGCATCGTTAATTTGTTTCCCAGGAGCTGGGTCTTTCCTAAAAGCAGGCCAGGAGGACCCAGAGTCGGGGCGGGGCACCTGCCATGCTCAACTTCTGATGCTCTCGTCCAAACAAGAGATTTGCTGCTTTCTTGTGCTAAAATCACATGTTTTCTCGGTGGAGGACCAGCCAGGAATAAGTTGTTATTGCCCCCAAAACAGAGAAGTATAATTACTTAATGTAGACTAGAATAGGAAGCTTTTTTTTCTAATGTGGCACATTTTATCTTTTTTCCTTTCAGAAATTTATCTTGACTTAGAAGTAGGTTATTAAGAAAGTAGGTGAACTTTGTTGGAACTCTCTCCATCTTTTTTCTGCTCATGTATACTGTGCCCAAACAGGGAGCATCCTTGCTTCCTCCTGTAAGTGTTCCCGTGTTTCTTAGAATGAATCAGTACTGTCTTTGTATTCTCAGAGAAGCAGGTATAAAATCCTAAAATTCAACTGATTAAATTTAAAGATCAAATGGGCTTTATTCAACGATTCATGAATCAAGCAGCATCTCCCTTTAACAAATAGAAAGGAGGTCAAAGGAACTCAACAAAATGGGAGACCTTTCTAGGTGGAAGGGGACAGGGACAAGGAAGGAACCCATCGCCTCATCTTTCCTCGAGGGATGGAAGGGGTCTGATCAGATGGATTACTTCACTGGTGCTGACCAGGAAATTCCAGACAGACGGGTTTAAGATCACATTCCTGGGAGAGGTTGAAACTATAGTTAGGTTATGTGTAAGCCTTGGGTTGGTGATGTGGGCTTAGCACAAGTGACTCCATGTGGGGCCTGTCGTGTTTTCTTTTTTTAGCAAAAACCATGCATAAAGATACCATCCTCTTTCTTTTAATTTTATCATCAAACTTCTGAAAGGCACTTGTTGCTACTCTCTCTTCCTCACTGGATTCTGGCCCAGCCCTGGGGAGAAGGCTGTCTCTGTAGTAACTGGTAACATCTTTATTACCAGATCCATTGATCTCTGTTCTCCTTAAGCCAAGCTGTCACCTGCACCTCTCTCTGTCATTCAGTGTGTAACATGCTTATCTTCTCCCCCTTTGAAACTCTTCTGAATCCAGAAAAGCCATAGGGTTTCCTTATTTACAGTTGGACACTTCTCAGTCCTTATTCCTGGTTTTGCCTCTCAGCAGAAACTGCTGACTCCCTGTTGCCTGCTGTACCTCTCTTGGGTCTGTTTTGTTGTATCTCTAGACTCTAGAACAGCGCTGCTGTGTAGTAGGAGCTCAGTAAGTATGTGCTGAATGAATTAGTGTCTGCCTCTCCAAGATGGCCCCCATCAGCTCCTCAGATTCAAGAAGTCTGTCACCAAACCTACTTTTGTCTACCTAACCGACTTCTCATTTGGTTCTGTCCTTTGGAGCCATCTAGCCTCCATTGATTTCAGTCACTTCCAGGTTCTCTCTGCTCACTTTCCAGTAGTTGCCCAGCCTGGGAGGTGGGCTTCCCCATGGTTTCTCAACCCTCAGCAGGCCTTTGTGCAAACCAGCAACTGGTGTTCCCTGGGCTGCTTACTCCAGGAATCTTTCCCTGACTCTGCTGTCAGAACTGCTTTCCCAGTTTGACTTTCCCAGTCACAAACCTGAATATTTTGAAAAGCATAAGATCACTTCTTGTCATAACAGAGTCAGGATGGTTCATGATTCGTGGCATCCAAAGCTCCTTTCAGTCTGGCCCTCGTTTCTCTGTCTCACTTCCCTTTCCACCCTCTTTCCTCCCACTCAGACCCAGTCTTTCCAGAGTCCCAGCAGCTGGGTTCTGTTCTAACTGTGGCTTCTTCTGAGAAGATCCCTATGACATTCTCCGTTAGGGCTTTGTCAAAGAAGGCTTTGCCTTCTTTGTCAAAGAGAACCTTTGTCATCTTTGTCATCAAATGATTCAAAGGGAATCATTTAACAGGTTTATTAAACACCTGCTCTTTCCCACTCAGAAGATTTGAAGGGCAGAATCTGTGTCCCTTAGTCTCAGTACCCATCACACAGTACCTTGGATATTGCTTTATGTATAGCCTGGAGCATCACATTTAAAAAAAATTAAATTCTAGCTTTTATTATATTCTACCCTATATTATAGTTGAAATGTGATGGGTGGCATTAAACTCCTTAGGAACACAAAGCATCTCTGATATATCTTTGTACCATTTCAGAAGGCAAGAAGTAGGTTCACACAAATGGAGTTGAATTTAATTTTAAATACAAAGAGTGAATGTTGAATGGATAAAAACATAGACAGTTCTAGAAATATGTTGATTTATGGAAAAATAATTCGAGCATTAGTGTACGTTTCCTTAAATAATCAAACCAAAATAGGAGTCGTGTTGGCTTTTCCAATTTCACTAGAGCCCTGTGTCTATGAAGAATATCCATATGGCACTTTGGACGTGGAAGTCTATGTATTACTCCATATTTTCTAGTAACTTTTTAACAGACTGATATAAGCAGGCACTTGTAGGTTTTAGTCATTGCCCTGTAGAATTAAATCAGTTTCAGTTCCATGGAAACCGTATTTCCTTTATCTTGTGTTTCAGAATAATTGGCATGCATTTTTGTTTTCCATTACTTAAGATAGTATGCAACCTAAGAATAAGGACTCTGGAAACAGATTATCTGAGACTTCGTTTTCTTATCTGTAAGATGGGGTCAGTAATGATCTTCCTGCTTCAGGATACTATGAAGATTTGAGATAGTACCTATAAAGCTCTTGGCATAGTGTCCAGCACACACTCACCCAGGACAGGTTAGGTAATATTATTTTTCTGCTTTAATTGGGATCTCCATAGGGAGTTGTGTATTCGGTGGGGGAAACCTCTGTAGAGAAGTCTCATGGACATTCTAGAGCTTTCTAGTTCATCAACAGCAGTGGCTGTGAGTGACTTCCTAGAAAACTTATGTCTCCTGGAGCCTTTAAACCCTCTGGTGACAGTGAATCACTTTTTATCCTGAATGTGGATATCTGTAATTTAGGATTTTTTTTAACTTTTATTTTTTTTTTTATTTAAACATATAATGTAACCCCACCACCCTCTCCCAACCCCCCTCCCCCCCACCCCCCTCAATTTGTTTTATGACATTAAGAGTCTCTTTTGGTTTGTCTCCCTCCCGATCCCATCTTGTTTCATTTTTTCTTTTCCTACCCCCATAACTCCCACCCCCGTTGCATCTCTACTTCCTCATATCAGGGAGATCATATGATAGTTGTCTTTCTCCGATTGACTTATTTTGCTTGTAATTTAGGATTTTTTGAATATGTTTTCATTTATTGAGGTCAGTGCATTGGTGTCGAACAGTTGAAATCTGACAAAAATCAAGAGTAGCCTGGGCACTGCTCAATTATTACTCTGATAGGATTTTAGTTAGCACAAGATGTAGAAGGAAGTGCTATTTTTATTATCCATTACCATGCATTTGCTTACTTATTTACCCTGGGGTTAGAGGCTTTTTATTAATTAATTTTGTTGGCAACCAAGACAATAGTTTTGACTTCTGAATAGCAAGTTGTCAACCTGTTTTAAATACTAATAACCATCATAAAAAATGAGCAGTGCTGTTTGCTAAGGATAGACAAATCCCTACAAAGTACAGTAATTAATTATTAAGATGAGGTCATTAGCCTTAACTTTTATTTACAATGTTATTTCAGATCCCATCACTTACAAATTATTTTAATTGAAATTTAAATTACTTCCTTTAATTTAAGGCATTTTTAGCTTTATTGAAGCATAATTGGCAAAATTGTAAGATATTTAAAGTATACAGCATGATGACTTGAGTCCTCATCGAAATGAATTGTCAACATGTATTTGCATCTTTTTTGGTACAGTATACCTTTGTGATTGAAAGGTGAGCATTGCTTAATTATATTTTCGGAGCAGGCTTAAAGAAGTATAAAACTTCATAAATAAAATGAAAGTTTCATTTTAGAAAGCAGACTAATGAAGTATGAACCTGTCTAATGGCAACAGTAAATGGGAGCATGAGGAAAGTTCAGTCCTTTTACAAAAATAATTAAATACTAAGGGACTTCTATTGGTTCCAGGAGTAAACTCAGGTGACCCTGTCTTATTCATTAAGACTGATGAGCTCTGGTTGGTATGTTTATTTCTTTGCCCCTGCTACTTTTCAGCATTTTTTACTTGCTGTCCAGAAGTTTGCAACTTTCATGCTGTATATTTTTTCCTGTCTGACTTTTATGACTTCCCCCATAAAATGTATTGGTTGTCTGAGTCTCACAAATCCTAAACTACTTAATGGCTGTAGCTGCATCCATTATGCTGTTATGTGTGTTTGTGTGTGTTTTTTCCCAGGCATCTGTGTAGATATCTTCTGAAATTTACAAAACCTTTGTAACTAATCCCATAGGTTGACCTGAGCAGGGGCAGTGTTTGTTGCTGCTAATTACACAGTGCAAACCTTTGGGAAATGGGCCCTTTGTTAATGATGAATTTGAGCAAGAAACTAAACATTCCTGAATGATGCTGAGAACATTACTGGCCTAGGTCTTTATGCCTGTGGATTCCCCTGCCTGCCTCTTCTTTCTCTGTGGATGGCCACTGTGCTTGATGTGCATATTAATTGCTAGATGAGGAAGAGAAGCAAAGAGCTTTCTTTGGCAACAGGGTGTAACAAACAGCTGTGTGATGAGGCACATGTGGATTATTAGGTATGACATAATGAGTAGCATTACTATCATGGCATTATATATCTGTCAGGGTTTTTTTCTTGTCAGGCTTTATCCTTCCTAGGGCTTGAAAACCTGCTCCTGTGTTGCAGTGGTTTTCACTAAAAATGGCCAGAAATCCCCCAGCTACCAATCAGTTATGCTACCTCTAAATATCAGCCGATGATTGATAGGTTGTTAAAGTGAATTTCAAAACCAAGGGGAACTCTCTTTCGAGTAGGTATGTATTTGATTTAGGGTGTATTGATTTGCATAATTTAGCAAACAAAGTACTATATAATTAAAGATCTGGAGACATTTACCCTTACCTAAATTAAAAAAAAAAAAATAGATGCCATTCATATATTGTGGCCTACATTTATCACGTAAGAACCATCCTGATACGGACGCCTGGGTAGCTCAGTTGGTTAAGCAGCTGCCTTCGGCTCAGGTCATGATCCCAGCATCCTGGGATCGAGTCCCACATCAGGCTCCTTGCTCGGCAGGGAGCCTGCTTCTCCCTCTGCCTCTGCCTACCACTCTGCCTGAGCTCATTCTCTCTCTAATAAATAAATTTTAAAAAAATGTAAAAAAAAAAAAAAAAAGAACCATCCTGATAGAAGGAGACAGTTAAGGTAGAAATTAGTTAAGCCACACCGAGAGACACCTTTCATCTGATGGCTTGGTTATTATTACTATTAGGTCCACCCGAAAGAAAGTAGGATTATATAGAGAAATTTTTAAAAAATTATGTATGTCACCAAAGACACCTGAAAAACAAAAGGATGTAAGAAATGCAATTGCCAGAGATTCTTTTACTATTACAAATGGAATATGGGCCATTTTCTAGAGCGGTACTATTTCTTGAAATAAAGGTATAAAATATTACCTCTAGTAATAAAGAAAGACCTTTTCCTGCATATGCCCTTTCTGCTGTTTTAGTCCCACGTGCAATTTTAGGTGTAGATTTGCACCTCTAGACAGCCCAGAAAGATAGAGTTTTTTCCAGATGTTGCTCTGTTTGATTGCTTAGCTCAAAAGGTTCTAAATTATCTCATCTGTTTTAGAGGAAGAGAAAGCCTTAAGATAGGTACAAAGATACATTTTAATATTATTATTACATTTAGTGACTTATATGTATTGACCTATTCATTAACTTTCTCTTCTTACCAACATTTTTACCAAGAAAAACTTTATTGAGAAGCTAGTAACCTCCCTTCTGAAACATTATGATACATTGTGTTTCCTCTTTTGCTTCACACACTTGGAAGCCCAGCTAGGTTTTGTGAGCCCTTGCCACAGCTTCTCCTGTTCAGTACCTTAGGCCAGCAGCACTAGCACATAGTAATATTTGCTCAAGAAATAGCCAGCAAATGTATGATTCAAAGTCATTTTTATTATAAACAATTTGCCGTCCTCATTGTACTTGGCTTTTTTGAGTTGTCTAAGGCTTAACGGTTTCATTAGGTCTGATTCTAAGTTGGGAACTGTATCAAATTATTTTGTGAAGGACTCAGGGTATAATAATAAATATGGAAAGAATATGCCTCTGTTACATGGTAACAACATGGTTTGGATGTTTCTTTGTCAGTGTGTGTGTGTGAGAGAGAGAGAGAGAGAGAGAGAGAGAGAAAGAGAGAGAGAGAAAATAAACATTTTTTTAAAGCAGCTAAATGGACTAAGAATAAAATATTTATTTAAGGAGTTAGAATAGAAAAAAATCCTGACACTGAAGATTCTAAAAATTGGACTAGATGCAAAGGTAATGAAGTATTCCCCTCCAAAAAATTCTACTCAGATATTCTCCTTGAACTGGTCATTTTTGTTTATTTTATAGTTAACTAAAGCAGAGGGAGAAACAGCAGGAATAGAGGTGCCTGTTTTGAAACTCTGAACAAGCCAGTTGATGGCTTTGTTTATCAGTAAAAACAGCCCTGGATCCCTTCATGAGGGAGCTAGGAAAATAGAGTCTTGCGAAGGTTTACATATTTTCGTTCTAAGTTATGTACTCTGTTTTGCTCTCAAGAGTATAGTTCCTTAAAAAACTCTCAAGCTACCCTGATATCTTCCATCTCATGTTTTATTGATTTTCAAACTATACCATTTCAGACAGGTGCCATGCTGTGAAAAACACGCACACAGTTTGAAATTCACTCTTGTAAAATATTTCGACATTAGACATTTTAAAGTATCTGCGAAGTGTTGATACTAATTAACGACATCCATTGCTTCAGAAACCATTCAGCCTGTGCATTTGGAGACTCGGAAGTACTATAATCTCAAGCAGAAGAATCCAAAGAGCTTTCTTACTTTGGGGTGGTTAAGTGGGATGTTCTCGTGAGCAATTCGTAATAAGGTTGTGGATACCCTAAACAAATCTATCTTCAGATGAAAAAGTCTTCGGCAAGGTTGTAGTGTTGTTGCCATAAGCCTGGAGCAGCCCTAAAAATTATGCTGGCTTTTCAGGCTCTGTTCCCCTTTTAGCAACACAGCAGATTAAAATAACTTCTGAAACCCTTTGAAAATATCAGGCTGCCGAAAGAGATCTCTTGATATTGGTCTCCCAGGATCCTCACCAAATTCTTTAACATGGCCGGGAGTGGCATTTTGTTTCTCTGGAGTTTCTTGGAAAGTTCACACAAGCCACCATCCTCCCCCAAAACCTGTCGTCTCTTGTGCCAAATTTTCATGGGGCGTTACTGAGCCCTGCAGACCATCTGCCGTTTCACACTTAGCGGGCTAAGGTCAGCGATACCGAGCTGGGTGAGTGTGGAGTGTATGAGATGATTAGCCACCTCACAAGAGTGGGGTGAGGTTACCCCAGTACCTGTTGGAAAAGATCGTCTGTGTTAATTCACAGAGACAAATTAATTATTAACATTGAATACTGGATAGCTTACAGGAAGAGAAAAGGATTGTTGGTTCACCGTGCCACTGTGACACCTTTGTTCAGCAAGGAATGTGTTACAGATGCTACAGGTTGTCACTTGAGGGTATGTCCTTCCACAGCTTATTAGCAGTCATTTCCCTCTCAAGTAAACATCTTCACCCAGAAGTTCATTTAGTGAGGCATAGTCATAGCACGGAAGCAGGAAGTCACTTCACTTTGCAATCACTGCCTTAACATTGGGGCAGAATTCTTGTAACAGACCTTGCTTTTTATGGAAATTTAATAGCCCTGGAACGCTTGTAGCCCGGACAGTTATGAGTTGCCATAATTTGTCCTTTCACTTACAGTGGCTTTAAATAGTCACACAACTACGTTGTCTTTGATCGACGTAGCTTCTCCTTGTCCCCTCGCACTGCCGGGTCAGCTAGCACCATTCGGGAATGGTCTGCCCACTGTCTTAAGACTGTGAATGACTCTTGGCTGGAGCAGAGTGGCCTAATATCTGTAATTTACTCTCCAGAACAGATTTCATAAGATTAAAGCATTGGTCCCTCTGTCAGCCAACATTTGATACCAACAGGCCTGGCACCTCGTAGCAGGCGGTGGCCTAGAGATACGCCTGCCGACATGTTAAAGCCATCCCAGGACGGTATCGTATCGGTGGGAGGATTGCAGCGGGGGACTCCTCTCTGCCACTGCCAAGATGGTGGTTGCATGGTAACACCTTCCTGTATTGTATTAGTTATGCTTGTAGGAAAACTTAGCAAGGATTGCTGATCCTTTGGGGAATGTTTACATTCAAAATTGGAATTCAGACTGTCTGAGATCCTTGAAAACTCTATGCCGGCTGTTCTATGCTGATGAATATTTCTTAAAGTAGAAGACAATCTGTAAAATATTACTGATTATATGGCAGATTCTGAGAAGAATTCTGACAGAAAGGTTTTTTTGTAGGGGATGCAGCCTTCCTGCAGAAGGTTGGCTCCTGCAGTGAGGCACGGATCTATCATCAGGCCTTGTGTCTAAACTGGACCATAAGGGCAATGTAGACTGGGGACCCTCTTGAGAGGGGTAGCTGCTCACCCATTCTGGCAGAATATTTCCATGGATGAAGAAGATGGAACCGATGCTGTCAGATAACAATTTTTCACAAGAAGGCAGAAATACATACTTTTACATGAAATTTTTGGATTTCTAAACATTGGTTCTGATTGCTCGGAAGAAACCTGTGCTGGCCAGGATTGGTCCATAGGCCAACGGTTTACAATCTTGTACGGAGATCCATGTGTAAGCCTTCATGGTGGTATGTTGACTCTGTAGATGTTTTAAGTCCAATGAAGACATTGTTAATAAATTAGAACACTGAATCAAAACATGTTCTGGAGCTGGAAGAGTGTGTTGGGATATGATATCCATCCCACACCAAATTATAGAAGGTTAAGCTAACTGTCTTTTCAGATTTAAGGAGCTTGGAGAATTGGGTCTATTTAACTACAGTTCTTGACTGTGGGCATAGTTCTTTCAGCCTCTCTCGGATGCTGCGTGTCATTAACATTAACACAAGACCGAATCCTAGTATTACCAAGGGGAAAGAGCCTGTCATAGGTGAGGACTCCTAGCTCTTCTCAGTGTATGTATGCAAAGCTGAATCAATGGAATCGGTGAAATCTGTGAGAATCTGGCTGCTACCACTTTAGAGAATGTTTAAGAATGGTAGCAACAGGGGCGCCTGGATGGCTTAGTTGGTTAAGCAACTGCCTTCAGCTTAGTCATGATCCCGGAGTCCCGGGATCGAGTCCCGCATTGAGTCCCAGCTCCACGGGGAGTCTGCTTCTCCCTCTGACCTTCTCCTCTCTCATGCTCTCTCTCACTCTCTCTCTCTCTGAAATAAATATATAAAATCTTTAAAAAAAAAAAAAAAGAATGGTAGCAACAGGGCGCCTGGGTGGCTCAGTGGGTTAAGCCACTGCCTTTGGCTCAGGTCAAGATCTCAGGGTCCTGGGATCGAGGCTCTCACCGGGCTCTCTGCTCAGCAGGGAGCCTGCTTCCCCCTCTCTCTGCCTGCCTCTCTGCCTACTTGTGATCTCTGTCTGTCAAATAAATAAAATCTTTGGGAAAAAAAGGAACTTTAAAAATTAAAAAAAAAAAAAGAATGGCAGCAACAGAGAGGATGATTAGAGGAAATACTTTAAAGACTCAAATTCTACTAACTTTGATGGGGCCAGACTGCTTAAAAAACAGGCCTGGAATATAGCATTCGGGAGGGATGATGGGGCTTTCTGAAACCAGCATCTGAGATACATAGAGTGTCAGTTCTAGAAGCAAAGTTTCAAAGTGTCAGCTGTACAAAGGCTACAACTTCAAACACAGCATGTCCCTGAGCTAGATCTGCCTCCATCAGCAACAGCATCTTGGAAGAGGGCAAAGTTGTTTGCAGAAAAACAGTGGTCAGGGCCGTTGGAATGGATGCTAGCAGCCCTGCGAGGTAATGCATAGGTGAATAAAGAGTTCAAGCAGGTGCTGGGGGTAGGGGTGGAGGGGGCTCCGCTTACAGTGTTGAGATTCCTGCAGGGGCTAAGAATATCAAAGGTTTATTCAAATGTCCTTCAGCCCTTTCATCAGCTTGACATTTGCATCCCTTGGTCCTACCAGCTTTATTGCAGCCCTGAGTATGCTCAGATGACCCAGCTGGCTCCTGTTACTGATGGCTATCTGCTTGTCATTCTAGCCCTCTTACCTCCCACGTGAGTTGTACCTTTTTGGTGCAAATAAGCTGCCAGGGCTAGCCTGGCTTGATCCCTGTGCTGCAGATGTCTCTAATTAACTTGATTGAGACAGGTCCCTGTGATCCTGTTACACAGTCTGGCAAACCCTCTGTCCTCAGAGGCCCTGTCCCTTCACCTGATGCTCACTTCTTGCTCATGTCGTTTGGGTAGAGTTTATGAGGGGCTAAGGTCTTTAAGTGCCCATGCTTTTAATGTGAGAGCTGTGGAGTGTTGATGGTTGCTAATGGAGAACCAGAAACGTAAAAATTGTCCCATGCTCTCCTTTAGGTTCTGAGGGGGAAAAAAAAAATCTCAGGGGATCTTTAACTTCTAGTGTTTTAATACTCAAAAGATTACAATTTTTAAAATTACTAATACTATTAATAGTATTATTTATAGTAGCTGAGAGAAACATGGTCTTAACTCATTGCAAGCATAGGCCCTTCAGTGACTATTGTGAGATGGTGATAAAACACATAATAAAGTAAGTGTTTGGAAGTAACTGGGTTGACTAGTTCTGAGATCTTCAAGATGTCCAATTACTGTGGGTGAAAACTAGCCCCAAGCACTGTAAAGATGGGATTTGTGTTTATTTCTTTCAACATCTATATTTATTCTTGTTTTTCTGGAGTCATAAATTATTAAATATCATTTTATATTTTGTGTATATGGTTTTGTCATGTGTGTGTATGTGTGTTTTCTGTGAATAGCTATAGCTTTTTATACAGTTTCTAGAACTTTTGTTTATAAGCCCATAGTTAGGGCTATTTATTTTGACTTTCTGCAAGGATATCTTATAGCAGTTACTTCTAAAATGCCCTGACAAAGAAGTCACTTATTAAATGTTGAAACAATAGAGCAATCTTCTATATATAAAAATGACTTTACATGTAATATTAATGACTTTATTATTCCCCATAGATATAATGAGAAGCTCTGAAGGAAAATACTGAATTCTTTGGTTTTTGAATTCTCTTTTCGCTGGTTACCATTTACATCGAAACTGATCACTAAGTACATCCTTTCAGCACCTTTTTTTTTTTTTTTAAGATTTTATTTATTTATTTGACAGAGATCACAAGTAGTCAGAGAGGCAGGCAGAGAGAGAGGAGGAAGCAGGCCCCATGCAGAGCAAAGAGCCCGATGCGGGGCTCCATCCCAGGACCCTGGGATCATGACCTGAGCCGAAGGCAGAGGCTCCAACCCACTGAGCCACCCAGGTGTACCCCCTTTCAGCACCTTTTAATAGAAGGCATGCTGTCCTGATTCATGACCGTTCATGGTCTGGCACCACTAAGAGACACGGCTTCGCCTTACCAATAATTTGCAAGTGGACTAATAGTAGAAGTGGTTTATTATCAGTTATCCAGGTTGAATTGTTCAGTTTGGAGGACTGCAATTTCTGTCCTCAGTGACCAGCATGAACTTGTAGACTATGTAGCCTAAAATGAAGTATAAGGAGAAGATGGGGACATGATTCTTATCGATGCCAAGAAATGTGAAGTGTAGTTGGGACCATGCCCCGGATTTAGAAAAGATATTCTCTATAAATACATGTTTCCCATGTAATAATGTTCTCAGTCCTGTTGGCTCTCAGAAAAGGAAGAGTTCTTTGTGGACTCTGAAGGTGGTGAAAACTTTATAGAGGAGCTTAACCACTGAAAAAAACCCAGGGGAACAATGAGGGAATTGGAGGTAAAGAAAGAACCAACAGAGGCCTGAAGGTGGGAGTCGGCAGGTCAGGCAAGAAGACCAGGATGACAAGGAGTCCTGGGAGTTGAGGTTGGAAAGGTGCTCACACATGGAGCCTATGAAGGACCAAGCAGGGGTTAGAGTGGCTTTTCCAGAATGGGGAGTTGTTGGGGTTCTCCTTCTGGGCAGTCCTGATGACCTGGGAGATGAGGACAGAGAAGGAAAAGGGAGCCGGCTGGGAGGTGAGAACACTGTCCACACACACGACAGCAAGGTCTACGTGAACCTGCCGTGTTAGAATGGACTCTGATAGCTCTGAGCAAGACAGTGAAGAAGTAAATCTTCAGGATTTGTTGACAGATGAGCTTGCGTTGAAGGAAAGAGACCAATAAATAAGCAAATAAAACCTCTTTCCCGTGATTTCATTTTGTCATTCTTCTTATGGACAAGCTCATCAGAAAGTAAGGAATAGAAAAGTGAAATTTCAAAAAATATATTTTATCCATTACTAGGAATGTTAATCTTTGATGAATGGGGAGAAGGATTTATGGATTGTTGAAGCAAGGACTCCTGCAATCGAAGTTTGTTACGGAATTCAGAGGCACATTTTAAGCTTCCATCTATGCATCATTAGGAGAAAACATTAGCAATTGACTGATTCTATCAGCTTCTCTGTTTAGTTCTCCAATTTTACTCAAATAGGACTGAGACAAGCATTAATGGTTTATCTGCTATTATCTCACTCTCTCTGGTCAAGTCTCCATGCTGACATGCATATGCTAATTGGAGATTAGTCATTTCCTGGGATATACTTCATCGTCCTTAGAAGCCATACAACCAAGATTGGGTGTCATTTGCTTTGGGTCCAGCTGGGAGGCTTCAAAGGGCATCTCTGGCTATTCAGATGGGCCTTGTCTGGGACTGTGGGGCAGCTCCAGGAGCAGCAAGTTAGTGGCCCCAGGTCCCTTGCCACAGCCATTTTTTTTCAAGAACAAAAGCAGACGGCCAGAGAGAGAGAGAGAGAGAGTGCGACAGCTTGCATTGGCACCGATGGGGTTATCCTTATCGGGAAGGAGAGGCTCCTCCAGCTGGAGGTGCGCTTCTGAGTTTCAGAGCCCCTCCTAATGAATTTTAGACTGAGAATCTCATTCTCCTAGAACTATCACTTGAGAATCAGAGTAATTATTTCCTATTGCCCTTTGTGGAATATAGTTATAATTGCATTACTGTTAACAGTGTTCGCATTAACACTTAATTGTTAATGTCCTCCTAATTTGGAGGAAATCATCACCTCTTCATATTTCATTGCCAGAAAGAGTTGTTAAACTCCGAGAGGATAATTTGAAGCTTCTAAATGGAGAAACAAGAAAAGATGCTAGAATTCGGAGGCAGGATTTGTAGAATGATTTCTCTTTCTGGGGTCTGTGTGTGCCTATGTTGGTTGGCTTTTAAGGTATTATGCATCTGCTGTTTTTGGAGGGTAAGCCGCAATGCGTAGTCGATCCCTGGAATGTACCGGGGATTCCTGTGTGGCATGGAAACGACTCTGGGGTCCGTGGGAGGAAAAGGGCAGTCGCTCTCTCTCATAGCTGACATCCTGTTTGAGTGTTGAAAGACACATTAACAAGAAGAGAAAGACGCCACTGTGACAAGGTCATCCAGACAGTGGTGGGCTGCAGGCCTTGACTTTCAGATGATTGTTAACATCTTCTTTTACAATACACTGAACTGCCTGTTGTTCACAGCCACGCGATTCCCTGGCTTCGCTCCGCAGCAGGAAACGGAAATATTTTGAGAAGTCTTTATTCAGGCTCGAATTGGGGGAGGAGTGGGGGAGAAAAACTGAGAGAAAGAGGAAATACCAGAATTATGTCAATCTTCGAATCTGTTAAGGGAACTACCGTTTGGGGCGTTGGATGGTGTATTTTCATTGAACGTAGGATAGGCACCTCTCTGACTCTGGTTTGGAAAGAACTTTTTTAGGGTCTGGAAGGAGGAATCATGGGTTGCCTGGGTGTTGGACCTGCAGAGTCCCACAGGGCCTGGCGCTTGACGTCATGTTACATTGCTGCCATCTTAAAATTCTTCATAATTTTGGGACAAGGGGTCCCGCGTTTCATTTTGCACTGGGCCCCACAAATCGTGCAGTGGGTCCTGCTGAACACAGTGAGTATGGTTTGAATTTCACCAAGCATTCCTGGAAGCCTGATTCTCTTCACCACCACCACCCCCAAAGTAATTAAATTTTGTACTCTTACCAACACAGGAACTGGTTTGACAACATTGCAGGCTTGTTCCTTTTTTTTTTTTTCTTTTTTAAGATTTTATGTATTTGACAGACAGAGATCACAAGTAGGCAGAGAGGCAGGCAGAGAGAGGAGGAAGCAGGCTCCCTGCTGAGCAGAGAGCCCGATGCAGGGCTCCACCCCAGGACCCTGAGATCATGACCCACTGAGCCACCCAGGCTCCCCAGGCTTGTTCCTTTAAAAAAGAAATGTCGTTTAGTTAAGTAGCTATATTTCCTAGTGCTTGTACGATGGCAAATAGCCTGTTTGACCTAATTTTTTTTTTGACTTTTCAATTTGGTGTTACTGTATCCAATGTAGGCTATGAATGTATGTCAAAATACGATGGATTAATGAAGAGTTCATTTTTCAAAAGCTTTAACATATATTTCAGCCAAAAAAACCATTAAAGCTGGTGGAATACCAAAACTGGTGAGGTTTGAGCACACACCTTGGGGCGCATTCCTTAATTTCTACAGGTGGGATTGTTTAGACCTGGAAGATTTCAAAAGCACATTCTAAGGGAGGTCACCTGGCAGGGGTACAGGACGGAATGGATCTTTACCCATTCCTCTTGGCAGGGCTTGATTTCTTATCAAGTTATGCCCTGACAAGTGAGGAATGACTCCATGCATTTTGCTTTGCTCTGGGACTCATTAGCTTTATTTCTCATAAACACCCTTCCCTCCCAAGTACAATCTAAAAAAGTTCTGTCATTAAAAGCAATTTTGTTTTTCCTGCCTAAGGGAGACTGTTTTCAACAAAATATGTGCATTTTGACAATGTGCGCCTTGCCCATTTAAAGCTGTAAGTATAATTTCTTTTTTATTGGGTGATAAACTTTCTTTCTGACAAAACAAAGGACAGTCGAGATTTCTTCCCTTTTAAAAAATTGTGATTTCGCATTTCTTTACACACGTTTTAAAACACATTTTATATAACGCTGCTTTTAAAAAAGAAAGTTATAAGGCTTTGTGTGTAATCAGTTCTACAAAGATGTCAGTGGTGTTGAGCATTAAATGAAGCATAAATAGGTCACAAAAGGAACAAAATGCCATGTTGCATTTCAAAATCTGGATTTAAATGTTTCATTCCTGTGATTATATCATGATTATGAATTTACTACAAAAAACCGAAAGCCTGAGGTTGACGTCAGGATGTATGCATGCATATATAGGTTAGTTACTTTTCTGATTATTTTTGGTCTGCCGTGCAAAGAAAGGACTTTGGACAGTGAGTCACAGCTTTCTTCCCTGCCTCTGCTTGGGAAAGCCAACGTGATGGCATCTCCAGGCCCTGCCTCTGGGTCCCGTTGCCATTAACGCTCAGTGCTGGCTTTTCTACTGGTTCTCACTCTTGGGTTTTACTTCCGGGTCAGTAAAGCCAAGAGATAAAGCCGCCTTAGGAACAGACTATGAGTCAGGGTTTCCCCAACTATGGTCATCCTTGCACCACCCTCAGAACGTTTGCTACGCACATGTATTGCCAGGATTTACTTAATATACATTTTTAAATATACCCTGATAATTTTTTTTTTACCTGATAGCTTTCTGTGGAAATTGTGTATCCTAAACATCCCTTTGCCATGGATAATATTACTTGCCATAATAGATAGAACTCTACTCCTTAAGCCTGCTTTCTCTTTGTCGAAAGTAGAGATTAGCCAGTGTGAGAGAGTTGTTAAATGTCTGTTAGCACCCCACTGAGATTTTTCTCCTTGACTACTTTGAAAGAGGGTTCATACGGGAATCATTTTCTTATTCTATGATTCATTGTGTGTTAAGGCTATATCTGTTAAGGCTGTATCACCTGTAGTTTTCATAATACTGTTAGAAGTCTAGATGATTCACTTTGAAACTGTTGCCTCAAGTGATCAGATTTGATGGATGCTGAGAGGGCCCCTCACTTGTCCTGTTGTCTCAGATTCCACCGTTACAATCATTCCTTTAGATTTATATTTCGATTTTGTTCAGTAATTACCTATTTAAATGTAAATTGCTCTGTAACCTCTTAGTAGTCTTCTAAAGATTGGTTTTCCTTATTAAGACTAAGGCTCCACCAAAGGACACAGGCTAGAGACCTGGGCCGTACAAGAATAAAAGAAAGACTGGAGACAGACATCCACTCTTCACAATGAACGTAGGGCTGTAATTTCTTCTTAGGTATCTTTCTCAGCCTGGGAAAGTCTTGTCTGTTTCCCCCAACTCTGACTGCCACGCTTTTACAAGACGAGCCTCGAGTGCCAACACCTCTGCCCCTTCCCTAATAGTCTGCCCCCCCAGATGTCGGTGGCCCTGCACCTCTTGCAGAACCCACCACACGGATCTGCACTGTAGTCGGTTGTGAGCTTGCCTTGTCTCCGCTAGGAGACACCCTGGAAGTGGTATATATGAACAGGAGACCTAACTTCGCTGACGGTGACAGAAACTAGGAAAGGCGAGTGTCACAAAGCAAGTTTTTCTTCTTTGATTTTGCAAGAATATTCCTGATGCAACACAGCTGGGAAGGGTAGCATTCCATTCACCCAAATTAGGCCCAGTGACATCAGCTGTGTTCCTGTGTATGATTCATGAAAACAGGCAGACACCAAGGCTTGCTGTGGGAGGCGGGAAAGGATTTCGGGACAGAGAAACAGTTTCCATCGCTTCGGCTTTGATGCCCAGCTCCGCTTGAGTTATTTTTCTCCAAGCCTAGCTGACTGGCTAGAATATGTGGACAGGGAGGATAAAGTATTATCTCTGCAAAGCATAGCAGTGACTCAGCATTTAATACCTGCTCCTTTGACACAGACTGTGGCTTAAGACGATTTATGAGCTGTTCATTGTCTCCGAATCCACAGTGGAATTTTGGTGTCCTCCCGAAACATGGGTAGTGCAAAGCTGAACTCTTTTAGCAAAGGGAGGCGTCTCAAAATACCTCAGGCGCCGTCGTGGTGCCATGAAAAATGCTTTGGAGTCAGAAATACCTGGGTTTGGGGGCCTGGGTGGCTCAGTGGGTTAAAGCCTCTGCCTTCGGCTCAGGTCATGATCCCAGGGTCCTGGGATCGGGCCCCACATCGAGCTCTCTGCTCAGCAGGGAGCCTGCTTCCTCCTCTTTCTCTGCCTGCCTCTCTGCCTACTTGTGTCTCTGTCAAATAAATAAAATCTTAAAAAAAAAAAAAAAAAGAAATACCTGGGGTTGCATCCCTGTCCTGCACTAAGAAGCTGGTGACTCAGTGTGAGTTAGCCTCCCAGCGCTCCGGACTTTGTCAGGAAAGCTGGAGATGACAGTGAGGGAACAGTCCTTTCTTCCAGTGTTGCTGGGGGTACTCTGGAGGAAGGCAGGGTGGTTGAGGAGGGCACAGCACAGTCTGACACCAGCAATCACGAAACCTGGCTCATTCTACTTCCACGTATTTTTTTCATGATGCTCTCGGGCTCTGTTTGGCTGAGACTGTGTGTATAGCTTTGGGAGTGCCCCCCCCTTTCCCCAATGTACTAATGGACACCATGAAAATACATTTAAAATGAGGGAACATTTGTGCAAACAAACTGGAACAGCCAGAGATGGAAAGAAGAGGATCTTTATTATCATTCATATTTTTTTATGCCACTATGATGGATTCATTTGGGAATAAAATCTCTGGTAATTATTTAGCTACCTATTCATTTGATTTTCATTTGTGTTGGGCTTAAGTTCTCATAAGCTAATTACCATAATTTCATGAACACCATCCTGGCTTCACTGTCATCTTGGCTCACACTTTATGAGGGAAAGCCACATCTTTATGTGGTATCTTTGGAATAAAACAGAACCTTGGTGTTCTACTCTAGTAAGAGTCATCCACGACTCACTTTTAGTATTCATCTGGCCATATTAATTCTTTATTATTATTTTTAAAAATTAAGATAGAGAGGTGGGGGTGCGTGGGTGGCTCAGTGGGTTAAGCCTCTGCCTTTGGCTCAGGTCATGATCCCCGGCATCTGCATCAGGCTCTCTGCTCAGCGGGGGGCCTGCTTCCTCCTCTCTCTCTGCCTGCCTGCCTCTCTGCCTACTTGTGATCTCTGTCTGTCAAATAAATAAAATCTTAAAAAGAAAAAAAAAGAGAGGTAGGGTGGTGGGGCGGGAGAGAGAGAGAATCCCAAGCAAAGCTCCATGTCCTGTGCAGAGCCTGATGCAGGGCTCCATCCCACAACCCTGGGATCATGGGTCCCAAGCGTCGAGTTGGACGCTCAGCCAACCGAGCCACCCAGGCACCCCTGGCCATATCAGTTCTCCTAGTATTCTACATATGTTGTGACAGAGCAAGATCTAAGAAACAGAAGAAAATGACTTTGAGTCATGATTTTAGGTTAACTGTCAACCATTATTTCTAGAGGCTTAACTGTTCACTCCTTCCAGAAATGCAAGAAGAGATGGCCTTTGGAGGGGCTTGGGAGGAAGTGAAGGTGAAGTCTGGTGTATTTTAAGTCATAATTTAGGTCACATTTGGGAAAAAGAAAAAAAAAAGCTTTGTTATCGCTGTTGGTAACCATTGGCCTAAGGAAAAGCAGTGGGTCAGAAACTTTCCTTGAATCGTTTTTCTTTTAAAAAAAATCTCACACAGAATGGAAAGTTTGGGTCACAGGTGTAAACCCTTAGGCTTTGCTTCCTCATTGAGCTCAGAGCTGGTCTCAAGGACAAAAAAAAAAAAGAGGGAGAGAGAGAGAGAGAAAGAAATTTTGCATTAAAAACAGATTTATCTCTCCAGGCAGAGGGACGGCTGTGAACACAGTCTCTGTCAGGACTGGAGTCAGGAGGGAGAGTTGGAAACAGCAGCTATGGACTTGAGGTGTTTATTTTCTCCTCTTCTCTTTCCTAGCAAGATGAATTTTGCTCATGGATTTGGTTTTGCTTCAGAGTTCTTTCTGTGTGATAAGTGAAGGTTAGCTACTTGGGGACTGGTAGTTAATTTGAGCCTATGGGCAACTCCCCTCTTGCCTGGGATTCTATTTGTAACATTCTGCTCTGTGGGTTTAACTAAACTGTCAGGATGGCAGAGGGCTGAGTTATTCGAGTTCACTGTAGAAAGCTCAGGCAGGAAATGAAACTGTTTAGCACCCCAGAGAAAGGAGTTTAAGCAGGGAAGGAGAGCGTCTGGGCCCAGAATCCCCTGTGATGCTTTGTTTCTCTGGAAAATTATGTGCTGAATGTCTCCCTCTCGTCCCCTGAGGACGTATAGACGATAGATTTTGAAGCGGCCTCACCTCCATGTTTTTACCCCCACCTTTGCCAGAGCACAGACTTGATCTAGTCTTTTTTGAGGGGGAGGCAGCTCACATCCCACTTCATCTTCAGCTGAAGGCATCCTGGGGCCCCAGTTGTGGCAGAGGTGATGAAGAGTGTAGGGACAGGCTGAGGCACATCCCCAAAGGACAACAGAGTAGGCCGAGACTCTTCTTGGCTTTCGAAGGCACTGGTGAGCTGGCCCTGGGGCTGAGTTGAAGCCGACCAGTGTCTCCAAGGGTGAGAGGGTCAGGGCAGGTGTGCCTGAGGTAGGCCCTCCCTCCGATTTCAGCATGATGGAGTTTGTATCGCCCCCTCTCTGTAATCATTGCATCTCGTCCAGAGATGGTCATTCCAACTTCCTCAAGGTTCACCTGAGCTTTAAAATTATTTGCTTAATGCTTTCAACACATTGCCCTTGATGCTGTACTACAGAGTTAACCTTGACCAGGTAGGAGGAGGTTGGTGGTACCTGCAGCCTGCTCACAGTTTGGGGCTTCGCTACAGGTGGCCAGGGGTGGCCTCATTTTTAGGGGCGCCTTTGAAGTCAGCATCAGCAAATCCTGCTCATCCTCACAGGAAGCAAAGTGGTGTCGATTTTATGGAAAGAAAAGATACAGGAGCATATGAAAGGATCTAGAAAAGCCCAATCTTAATGAATTGTAAGTTGATTAAAAGAGAATTCTTAGAGCTGGAGCATCCCCAAATTAATTCAAGCAATGCTTTTTTTTTTTTTTTTTTAATTTTTTTTTTGGTATCCTGAGTTTATCACTCTGTTGATTATCCAAATTCTTCTAAGCCCTCTCACAGGTTTTAATTTTTATTTGTTCTCTAAAATGTTTAAGTCATTGTATTTTTTTCTGAAGTGTCACAGTTCCCCTCATTGAATCTCAGTGCTTTATTATACACACTCACACATACAAGGCCTGTCTGTCATAGATGTATGTTGGGAAAATCTTGGAAGATATCCTAAAAATAGCTAGGCATGGTAACTTCGCTTTTTAATTCTAACATTTTTCTGATTATAAGAGAAATGTACTATCATTGAAGAAAATTAGAAATATACATTTTTAGGGGCACCTGGTGGTTCCCTGGGTTAAGCCTCTGCCGTCAGCTCAGGTCATGATCTCAGAGTCCTGGGATCGAGTCCCGCTTCGGGCTCTCTGCTCAGCAGGGAGCCTTCTTCCCCCTCTCTCTGCCTGCCTCTCTGCCTACTTGTGATCTCTACCTCTGTCAGATAAATAAATAAAATCTTTAAAAATATATATACATATATACATTTTTAAAATATGCTGATAAAAATAAACTTTATTCCCAATATTACCATCCAGGGTATTGATTTTCTTAGCTAGGGCTTAAGATATATATATGTGTGTGTATGCTAACATGACCAAAATTGTTTTATTTTTGTAATCTGCTTTTTCATTACGTGGTAAGACAGGCAGTTAAATATTTACTAGAGCAATGAACAACTAAACTTTCTCAGACTCATTTGAGAAAGATTATGATTTTATTTTGGAGCAAAATAAAAAGTATGCTCCCTTAGAATTAGAGAATATAGGACTAGAGCCCCTCAACTGCCCCCTCCCCCATCTCATTTCAGTACCCTATCTTCACAGATAAGGAAAGGGAGCCCTGGAGAGTGTAGGGCATGGGCAAGGTCACACTGGAAGTCACTGACAGAACAGGGACTGGAATCCGATCCCGCTGCCTCACAGCCAGCTGTGTTTTCTCTCCAGTACACGTCTTTGCACAGGTTTAGACTTTCCGCTGAAGAACGAACTTCACGTTTGTGAACCTTTTGAATCTTAGTGCAAAGAAGGCATGAACCATTCAGACAATGGGTTTGGGAGCAGGGGGAAGAGGGACACAAACTTGGTTGCTTTATTGGACAGGTGGCCGAGCGTCTCAGTGATAGGAAGCTGCCATTTGGGGTAATTCTGTCCCTCCCAGCAGGACACAACTTTATGCTTTGCCAGGTGTCATCTTTGCTTTTTGACTGTTGCACAGATGGGTAGGGCTGGTGTTTCCATTGAATTAGTGACTTAAATTCACTAAGTCACTTAAATTAGTGACTCAAGAACATATTAGCTGTGTGTGAAGCTCTAGGTCTGGTTCATAGTGTGCATTTGGGGCCATTGAGTGTGGGGCTTCTTGCATTGTGCGTGTATGTTGTGGGACAGATTTTCTATCTGAAATGGTGATGGCATGTCCTTGGGATAGCGTTTGTCCCATCTGTTCACTTGATTTCTCAACAAAAAATGATCTCAATCCAGAAACTGTTGATAGAGACGGGAGGTGCTCCTCTTTTTCTTTTTTCCCCACTTTCCACCTTTCCTTGTCTTTCTCCCTGTCTGGTTTTTTCTTTCCGCAAACTCCCTCCCACACTCTGTCCTCCTTGTCATTTCTGAATTCTCTCACTCTTCACTCTTTGCTGTGAGAATAACACCTGCATGTGTCCTAGGACCAAGGAACTTCTGAGTGCCTGTAAGCGCGTGTGCGCGCGCGCGCGTGTGTGTGTGTGTGTATGTGTGTCCTGGCATCATGAGTATCTCTACACAGATCCCAGGGCCTAACCACACACTCCGCAGAAAGAACATTCTGAAGAGTTGCAGGAAATAATTGATCAAGAGGTTGCTCTGTGCGGGGCACATTGGAATTTAGTTAATGTGTAGCCTGAAGCAGAAAGTGTCTAACTGCTTTCAAGGCCCTTTGAAAACGTGTACAAGTATTTGGTGAGAACTTCAGAACTCAGTTAAGCTGTCTTTGATTCCAAAGATATCCCTAGGGCCAAGTGAATAAATTACAGATGCTTTAAAAAAAATTCTTTTTACTTAATGCCTATATTAAATAATTGATTTTTTTTTTACAAACCAATGTGACTAAATATGTTAATCAAGTTATTGCTGAATTTGCTTAATTTCCCTCTCATTTTTTTAGAATATTGCGTTTAAAGAGGTAGTAACAGTATCCTTTGTCGTCCTTGTACAAAAGGAAACCCCTGACTGGGGAAGCCATGCTGCATCTGTGAGGTGTTGCAGGTCCCTCTGTGGAGTTCTCTTCACCTTCCTCCCCCACACGCTCTTGCCTAGATTACAACTTATAGAAAGGGTCTTTTTCTCTGTATTTAATATCTAGCACATAGGGCCTCTCTTTAGGGGTGTATCGACTGGCTTCACAAAGATGCTATTTGGGGCTTGAACTCAGTGACTTACTAAGTGGTACCTTTGTACCCTTAAAGAATTCTATTGAATAGCTTTCTCTCTACTTGGAGGCAAGTTCAATCTCTACATCTCTATACTTTGTCCTTGCTTCATCTGACAATTGCATAGGGCTGCATGTTGTAATTATGGGTATTTTAACCCATGCTTTTACGTTCAGTCTCTTTCTCTTTTCAGAAAACCTTAACGTTCCTTGTTCTATCTTTGTTTTATTTTTAAACTTCAAGGTCTCCTGGAACCTGGGCATTGGAAGAAACCTTGGGAGTCGGGTAGTCTGGTTCCTGCCTCTTTCATTTAAATGGGCAGGTGTGGGAATTTGAAATTTCCCTCCTGAAAACACAGGGGTAGATTACCAGGCAAGTCTTCTGGGATACTGAACTTGTGCCTGAGGTGGTCACTGTTCGTTCCCTTGAGGTTTTGACACCTATCCCCACCATATTTGCATGACAAATGGGGAATGAATGCGGAGTGTCCTTTTGTTTTTCTCACTGAATATCCTAGGATATTTCTAAAGGAGGGCTTAATGGGAAGCTCATTTCCTCTTGTTCTAATGACTTAGCTGTATTCTCCTAACAGTCCTAGACAGCCATACAGAGCTGAAGAGGCTGCTATCCTTAGGGAATCTGAAGTTGATTAGCATCTCTGATGAGCCTTCAAGCTTTTGGTAATGTTGGTATCATTTCTCTTCCTCCTCATCCCCTTTCTCCTCCTCCTCTCTTTTTGGTTAAGAGAAAGGAAGTGGGTCAGTTCTGTGCCAGTTTCAGGTTTTTCTACGTTTAACATTACAAAGGGTCTGAGTTGGCTCAAAAAAAAATTTTTTTTTTTTTCACCAAAAAAGTAAAGAAACACTTGATACCTTCTCCCAAGAATGAGACTTTATCCAGTCAAGTTTCGATAAATGAGTTACACTGATACGCTTGCTGTGTGACAGACTGCAACTGAACCTCATTATTCATACATGTCTGTGTGATGTTACCGAATCAATTTGTGCTGTATCCATTTTGCACTCATGGATAGTTCACGGTCCCTTATGAGCAGACATAGTCAGCAGGCAATAATAGAAGACAAGGAGCACAAATGGATGGGCCCATAATCCTTTGCTCCGTGGTGCTGGGTCCATTTTTAACATTCATTTTGAGTGTGTTTTTTTTTTTTTTAATTCTACTGTCATCAATGTGAGGATGGCGTCAGCAAATTCAAAAAGCAGATACTTCACAAAGCTTGACAAACCATTCTGCTTTAATTCTAATCCAGATTGTTAAAGGAGGGGACAGAAAGGTTCTCTGTGCCTTCTGATTAACAGAGCAGACCATTCCTGCATGCAGTTCTTTATTGGCTCTTGTAGCCATCTGTGGGGCACAGTCGTCTTTCCTAATTCAAAAAGCAGCGTGAAACCAGAAAAGCTAAAACCCGCACTCAGAAATGTTACCTTTTCAGTAGCTAAAAAATCCTAAGGACGGATGTTTGAGTTCGTGAGACAGGAGAAGAAAGTGTAGGAAATGCCTGGCAGCACCCATAGCCCCAGGTGTCCCGCAGGCTCTGGGGCATGTTGGAGCAGCAGGCAGCGTGGGGGCCACTACAGTGGACCCTGGAGAAAGGATCGCCCTGTCAGCCCACATCTCCTCCTGTGAGAGGCCAGGGGGGGCACTCCCACTGAAGAAGTGGGTCAACTCTCCCGTCACACTTGGAGCTCCGAACGTACTCCGCCCTGTGGCGTTGCTTGACTGCTGAATTCTGGCCACTCTCCTCCCACACTAGTGTACCCATGATCCTCCTGTGGAGGAGGACAGCCACCTCACAGGGCCTTCACCTCCTCAGCACTCCTGGTCCTCCAGGAAGTTGTTTCTGCGCTATCGTCCTGACACTCACTCTACTCTGAGCTCGGTCGCTAATAAAACTGGTCATCTTCCCCAGTGACTCCACCTCTGGGGGTATCACATGTGTGGCTGTAAACTATGGGAATAGGATGGTGACCCCAAGGCCCTCTGCACTTTAACCTTCCTTTTGCCTGTAGTTCTAGACTTTTGTTGTTTCCGGAAACATGTTGGTTTTTTGTGTCCTATGCATAAGCAAAACCAAACAAAAATAAACAAAATCCCATGTGTTTTAATGGGTAGTTAAGTCCTAAAATGAAACACTGTTAATTTGAGAAGTAAATTTAAAGAGATGCAAGGGGTGCCGAGCCAGCTCAGTCAGTAGAGCTTGAGGCTCTTAAAGGAAGCGATGTTTCAGGGCGCCTGGGTGGCTCAGTGGGTTAAAGAGTCTGCCTTTGGCTCAGGTCATGATCCCAGGGCCCTGGGATCCAGCCCCGCATGGGGCTCTCTGCTCTGCTGGGAGCCTACTACCTCCTCTTTCTCTGCCTGCCTCTCTGCCTACTTGTGATCTCTGTCTGTCAAATAAATAAAATCTTTAAAAAAGAGAAAGAGAGAGAGAGATGCCTCCTAAGTCAGCAAAGATTTGTCAGATGAGCATTTACCAAAAAGTTTTGAGTTCAAGGTAAAAAGCAAGACTTATGCCTAGAGAGCCTTTATGAGAAGCAAACTTCTAAAAACCAAGATCTGGAATGTATTCAAATATCCATAATGTCCTGAAATTTCCAAAGAAAAAATGAAAGTCATATTGTTTTCTCCCATGAGGTAGAAGGAACGATAAAAGTTTCTGTTGCATATAACACAGACGGCAAAACAAAGCAAAACTTTCTAAAAAACGTAGTCTTCCACAGAGAGACTTGGTCACTTTAACAGATGTTTTAAATGGGGTTTTGAAGCAGAAGGGAGTTCAGTGCTTAGTTTCTCTTATGATTTCTGCAAATAATTCATGATCCTGACCTGCACTAAGGTTTTCCAGCACTCTGTTTTCTGCATCACAAAATTGCTATAATAAAGTATTTATTTATAACCATGGTTTATTGTCTGCTTCCCAAAAGGTGTAAGGAGTCCATGTTCCATGCATCCTTTTCCTCCCCTCTGGGCCCTCTGCTATCTTCATGCTGTCCACCCTGCCCAGATTGCCTCTGCTAACTCAAGATGACTCGTGTGCCAACTTTGACTCTAGGAAGGCTTTTCTTATCTCTAAGGATCTATTTGGGATCCCATCTTTATATTTCAAAATATAATTACAAGTCACCCTGACTAGGATGAATTCTGTGAACACAGGGAATTATTTTATTCATCTTATTACCTCATATTCAGCATAATGTCTAATGTAGGTAAAATTCAGTGAAGGCTTCTGAATAACTAACTGAAGACTTATCACATGAGACTATAATAATAATAATTTTTAAAGTGTAAAAAAGTGAGGGAAAAAATATATCAAAGGTAATACCTTACTCTCTTGGAGCATTAAATTTAGCTCTAAGCTGCTTGGCAGCCAAGCCCAAGAATAAATAAAATGTGGTCAAAATATAGTAGAAAACAGTATGGTTCAGAGGGATCGGCAGGAGACTTGGAGCAAGAGAGAAAGGGATTTGAATCCAAGCTCCACTATTTCCCAGTGACCTTAAGCAAAATCTAGAATCTCTCTTCATCTCCTTCCCTGCACCTGCAAAATGGGAATAACACCTATGTTATAAAGTTGTCTAAGGAGTAGATGAATTAATGTGCATGAAATAAATATAGTTGGTGCTCAAGAGTGACATATTCCGGAAGATCGCTATGGTTTTTTGGTTGCTATTTTAAATTAATAGACTTTACTTTTTAGAGCAGTTAACTGTTGGGAATTTAAGTTAAATATGGAATTGATAGGGTCAGAAGCCAAGTGAAATAACTTTATCTCTAAAGACTGTTTGGCCATTTTCTGTCACCTCTGTGGAGTACAGTATTAAGTGGCAAATGAGCTTCCTTTGGGAGAAGATGACTTTAGACCACAAGTCAGCAATAAAAGTCAAAACAGGGAAGTCATGAAAGATGTGTTTCTTTCAATGGAATTTAAAATTTCCACGTTTGTCTGTTGTAGAACAAAATGAGGGATAGTTTTCAAGTGCGTTTGAATACATCCCTGCACCTGTTCACTGGTAGGTTGACTGGAGGGCCTGTGAATCTGGGGGCCCTGTGGACCCTGGACAAAGGGAAAAGAGTGCAGAGTGTTTGACCTGCTGAGAGGGGTCTCCCCAACTGGAAATCCACAATGAGTGTGAGGGAAACAGTATATGAGGGCCAAGCCAATGCCCATTCAGGGTCATGCAGATTCTTAGGAAGCTCTGTGAACCACAGGTAGCATTTGTTTTAAAGGAAATGGATTTTCAAACCCCAAACAGAGTTCTTGCTGGACTGGCATGGACCTGGGGAAAGCTAGAGCAGACAGGCGCTCTTGTGGATAGAAGGTGAGCCGTGAGGAGGCAAGGGCCTTGCTAAATCAGCACCCCCCCCCCCCCCCCCCCCCCCCTCTCGAGCAGCAATGAGACCAGACTGATTTGCTGGGACACGAGTAGCATGTTCACCTGCCACAGGCGAGGAGCCCGGCCACTGGCACACTTGCAGCAGTGTGTGGTGTCAGAACAACTCGTCTTAAAATGGAATATTTTTCAGCGCTCTGGAGGCTTTGCAAGATCTGAAAAGATTTTGCTTCTGTGGGCTGGCTGCGACACATGCCACTTTTTATATCTCTACCTAGATGGAAGGCACGGTGGCCCACTGCTTTGTTCAAACAAGCCCACTTGGAGAGATGACAGTGAGGGAACAGCTGGCTTCTTCAGGAGCTGATGCGCCCTGCCCTGATGTGACCTGAACAGTCATCGCTTCCTTTCTTCATTCCTTAACTGCTTAAGCAAGTTTCGGCATGTTGGAGAAGAAGTATGTGGGAAATGGCCTAGAGCCCTGGGATAAAAATAGATGTCACACCCTAGTTAGAGGAGGTTAAATTAACTTGAAGTTGTAAATACGGACACCTTCTGTTAGAGGCCCGACTGCACACTCCCCACCCGAGAGCTCTTACTCAGCCTCCTCATGTGGACTAGAGACCTGTAGCTGGTCACTGGGTTCCTAATTCGTTTTCAGTTAAGGGCTCCAAGGTGAGGTGACCGTTAGCGTCTCTGGTTTATATTATGTCTGCCAAAGCTAAAGTGGGGTTAGTCAAACAATAGCAGAGTGGGGAGCATTCCCAGTCGGCAGATGGCATTTCTCTGCGGGAAGGATTCCAAAATCCTTCCGCACCCGGTCGGGATAGTCGTGCGTTAAAGTTGTTTGGGGTAGATGCTCATGCTAACTGGACCAGAGTGTTCCTTTTACAGATTATGATGCTTGTGAAAAGGAATAATTTACGCTGAGTAAAGTGGAGAGCACTATCCATCACCACATTGCAACAGCGAGCTTTAACAATAGAGAAACTGAGGCATCTGGGGGGCCTTACATTACAAGTGTGTGTGTGTTGTTCCAGAGAGGTTAAAGACAGAGAGTAAGGGACTTTGCATCCTAACCTGATGCAGTATTTTAAATAATATACTTGATAAAAGAAATGCCTGCTTCTGAGATACATACATAACGTGGTAGGGCGATTCTCCTCTCAGTTCAAGATTTTCAAGGAAAACGCTGGTTCGCTTTGAAGGCCACCTGCTCGTGAGTTCCCAGTGTGGTTGGTTAGTAAATCCTTATCCCACAAAGAATTTTAAAAATGTACCAGCTTACAGAGGTCAGAGGCTAAAGCATGGAGGTGTTTAATGGGCATTTTTTTTCCATCTCACTAATAGACTGTTGACATGGGTCTTTTGTGAATTCCTTGGCTGACTAAGTGTGTTCATGATCTGAACGAGGGGAGGAGCAGAGACGGCTCAAGTTTCAGGATATAAGGTTTTGTTTAATTTCAGTCAATCATTTGTTGATGGCAAGTACACCAGATGAAACACATCCTCCGAATGTGCTCCGAGAGCTTTGGGTCCGTGTATGTAAATCATCTTGCCTGCCCCAGCACCACATCCTGCAAACCTCTGTGACACTGACGGGGACCAGATGTGTAAGGCCACGCCAGAGACATTCGGTTTTGACATCAGCTGACTGGCAGTTACATCTGGAGGCCCCAGTCGAGGGTTTGAGATGCTGTCTACCGTCAGGTAGATGAAAATCTGCATTTAATGTTATCGCATGCCTTTTAGCATTTAACTGAAGATAAAACCACCCCTGACCATGGAGTTGAGCTTAAAATAATCTAGTTTTAGTTCTTTCTTGCTCACTTGCTCTGGTTTTCTCGCGCTGTCTCATTTTTATAGCCGTAATGTGAAGAGAGTTTAAAAAGTAAAAATTACATTTACAAACAGGTGTAAAATCCGCCCCCCCCCGCCAGAATGTTTTCTGCCCTATTCTTACCCTGCCCATCTCTAAAGATACTAAACCTGATAAATTTGTGAGCAAATAAAGACATACATAATACATTTTATATTCTTACTCTAACAAAATGACCTTAATTTTATTACGGGCACTGAAAATGTTAGTATTTGCATATTACAAAATTTCTCTAAATTTTTACTTTTAAGGGTGTAATAACTTCTGGAAGTTTTCTAGTTCTAAATCTTGAGGTTTAAAAATTTCTAACGTAAGAATAGTAGTTGGAGTCGATTACCATTCCAAGTACAAAATTCTTTGCACAAAACTAATGAGAGGCTGAAATCATTTTAATTTAAAATTGAAAGAAGCAGAAGATCACAAAGTGGCTTCAAATAATGAGCTGATTTTAACATGGCATTTTGGGTGATTAAATGTCTATTCTTCATCTTATTTAAAAAATATAGATATATTTTTATCAATACTTAGATAAAAGAAGTAGAAACAGTGAAGGAGAAAGTTCTATTTATAAATCTTAAAACAATTTCTCATTGAGGTTAGCACAAACTGTCTTAAAGTAACTACTCAAAAGTGGGTTATGGAATTGCATGACTTCAATTTTCAGTCTTCAAAATTTCAGTGGCAAAATCTGAATACACTTTTACATTTAACAAGCCTGAATATTGGCATTTGCATTAGTTTGTATAAAAGCAATTGCAAAGTGACAGAAGGAAAATGTTTGCACTAATTATGAAGGGACTTATTACTTTTGTTCATATTGGAACCCCTTTAATGTTTGAAGAGTGGGTTACTGGTGTTGTGCCTTCATTCAGCTGTTCACCCATCTCTCTCTTTCTCTGTCTCACACACGCACACACACACACCCTTCAGTTGGCATTTTTGTCTACAGTCTGCTGAGAGCTGATTATAGTTCTAATCAAAACCATCACAATCAGGGAGACAATTAACCAGGTTAGACCTCTGCTGATTTCACGTGTGGCCCTTAGCGTCATATGGCCTTGAGGACCCTTGAATCATATCAACAGGTTTTCAGTAATACCTGCTCTGCTCTACCTGCTGTCATTAGGGTCTGCCTTTCATCTCTGGAATTGCTTGAGTTTGTGAGTTCTTGTTTATTTTAAATTGAGACCACAAGGTATTGAAATTTTCAAATGTGGAAACTTGGCAGCCCTCATTGCTAGTGCCATTTTAAAATCCCCTAGTCATTAGCTCCAAAAATCATGAAATCAATTACCTATAAATAGGTTTCCATTTGTTTCTGTACTTACGCACTTGTGGAACTCAATTTATAGAATTTGTATCCTATGTAAAATGCATGTCGATGTAGTACATAAGACAGACTCTCACATGTAATAGGCCTAGCAGATTTTAAACCTTACTTAAATAAGAATGACATAAACCCCATTTGGCAATAATACATTTTCGTATTATTTTAAAGATTTTATTTATTTATTTGAGAGAGAGAGAGACAGGGAGCATGAGCAGAGATGGGGGAGGGACAGAGGGAGAAGCAGACTCCCCACTGAGTGTCTAGTGGGAAGCAGACATGGCTCCATCCCAGGACCCTGGGATCATGACCTGAGTCAAAGGCAGAAGCTTAACCAACTGAACGACCGAGGCGCCCTGAAGATTTGCTGACTATGTTAGCCTGGTCATTGTCTGAATTTACCAGATACTAGAAGTTTTTTAATCAAAAAAGCTATGTCTTTCTCTTTTTTAAAATATTTCATTTATTTTCTTTTTAAGTGATCTCTATACCCAACATGGGGTTTGAACTACTACCCTGAGACTGAGTTGCACACTCTACCAACTGAGTCCACCATCACCCCTCAAAAATACAATGACTTTTAGCAATTCTTTCATTATCTACTATGTTTAAATAGCCTTCACATCTTTCTAATTGATCATTCTGCCAGTTTTAGAACTCAGTCTAGAATATAACTATACTGCAAGATTTTATAGTCAAGTATATACCATTTATTTCAATATCCAATTAAAATGCTAAATTATCATTTAGAAGTAAAGCATCTTCAGAATGAAGCCAGAAGATGAAGTAGAGATTTATTTTAAAACTTTGTGAGACTTGGGGCGCCCAGGTGGCTCAGTGTATTAAGCATCTGCCTTTGGCTCAGGTCATAATCTCAGGGTCCTCGGATCAAGTCCTACTCTGGGCTCCCTGCTGGGGGGGGGTGAACTCCTGCTTCTCCCTCTCCCTGCCACTCCCCCTGCTTGTCCCCGCTCTCTCGCTCTCACTCTGCTCTCTCTCTTTCAAACAAATTTTAAAAACCATTAAAAAACAAAACATTGTGAAACTTGTTATTCTTATATAAGGATACAACATTCATGTACATTTTTTTAGAATAAAGGAAATCAGGCAAGCATTCCTTTTTGGTTATTTGAAAGATTAAGGTGTTTTATTGAAATATTAATTTTATATTTTTGAGTTAGGTCTTTGTGTGCATATCTAGGTGTTCATGAGTTATCTCGTGTGTATGCCTTCCATTTCTGTTTAGCTAATGACTCTAACACGGATGATCAATGAGAAAATGATTCTTTAAGGGTTTAACATATAAGGAGACTATAATTTGTTTTATATAAAGAGATTTTTCTTTTATCATAGTTCTGATAATTAAATGAAAATGAGGATTCCCAAAAATTGAAGCAATTTTTACAAGCAAATGTCAGCTTCATGGGTCTGGCATTTCTTAAACAGGTCCAGGTTTGGGTAATTTATTTAATTTCTTTATGCATATATTTATTCATTCATTTAAGCTTTCATTTTAAATAAGTGAAATTTGAATAAGTGAATTCGTTAATTCATTCACCATAATTCTTCCTATGTAAATAAATCTGCAAATAGAAACATATTGATTATATATATACAATATGATTTTCATGTATTTATTCTGCACCTCCAAAACAGTAGTTGATATCTCTGAATGTATTTTTAAGGTTCCTTTTTCTTTACATTTTGCAATATTTAGGAATACTTGTTGGATTTACTTGTGATTCATTTTCACAGTTTATGGTTTGAACAATCTTGCATGGGTTTTTTTTTTTTTTTTTTGCTTTGTTTTGTTTTGTTTTTTTTTGTTTTACACATACGCAGAGACAGCTAATACAAACCAAAGTAGCTGATTTATCCAGTTGCTCTATGGGCAATTAAACCAGGAATATTATCTCAGCAGGAATAAGTGGGCAAATTACACATGTGAAGTAAATGGGTCTTTGATGCTTGAGCACATAGGTATTACTGTACAAGAGGCTACGTTGAGATTCCTATAGAGATCTATAGGGGGTTATTGATGAACAGAGAGTAGAGAAGTGATGTCATAAACTTTTAATAGTCTAATAAAGTATATCTAAGGTTTTCCGTCTTTGTGAGATCTATAGCTTGTATGAGGTAGAATAGTGTAGTCCTCTACGCACTGTGAAGAGAGTTCTTGGACTCCCCCAGGGATTAACCCTGAGGAATCAAATGCCAAGGCCACGCCACCCTGAGTTTCCTGCAGTTGTCTAAAGAAAATGAAAAGCCTCCAGATTACCTTTGTTCCGTTAAGAAAAGTAACAAATGAAAAAGCATCGTGGCTTTTCACATGTTACTTATGAGTTGTGACATATAAGCCGAACTCTTATCTGGGTTGGTTTGCGTCGTCTCTGGTTGACCTCGGCAAAAGTATATAATTTTAGAATTCTAAACACCCCCAGTGTGTCCTACAAAACAGAGTCCAGTTCATGTGAAATAATGAGTACTTTGTTGGAGGATTTAGTAGATGAACCACATACATTCATTGCCCTGGTTTTCACCCTTAGCCCTCTAATTGCTCAGTCTTTCATGCTTTTATCAATTAGAAGCAAAATTTAAGGAGCAAAAGTAGAAAAAAAATTGAGTTACAGAGCAAGACTTCCAAGCAATGGGCTGTCATGAGTATTATGTATTCCAGCTTTGAACATGCTTAAAGACATCAGGGGGAAAATACTTAGCAGAACTAGTTTAGGAAGAAGACAAGCAGGAGAATGGCAGGAGGCAGTTCCCAGTCCAAGGCCTGTGACTCAATTTAAATCAAGTCACCATTAAGTTGATAGCACAGGTTTTCCAGGAAGTGAAGACGTTTCTGTCATCTACAGAAGCCAAGAACTTTGCCTTTGGAATCCTAAACTCAAACATACAGAGTTCCCAGGGTGCCTGAGAGTCATTTCGTTTTGGTGAATCAAAATGACCAAAAACCATTTCTGTTTGGCACATCCCTTTCCCTCTCTTAGAAGCCCCCTCCTTCCTTCTCATAGTAAAATTGAGGCCTATAAAGTATTTCAAGGCTTTCTGTCATAGGTAATCCAAATTTATTGCCAAAAATAACAGATCATTTGAAAGGACATGATTTGCCTCACCTCTGGGACCTGCAGGTCTGTCTACCACGCATAACAACAAAACATTTATGTCAGCATATCCTTCATCAGAGAGCCAAAAGGGAAAGTTAGAGAAATAAAAGAAATGACCTCCATCTGCTTAACATATTGTCAACAGTTTTGGAGAGAGACAAAATCTTAAATTACCCCTGCACTTAAGGCACCTAATTACCTTCCAAAAGACTTTGGAAGAGAAGAAGTTTTATCTGTCCAGAGAGGGTAATACACATGGTTTTTTTCTATCGTTTTTAGTAGGAGGGAACAGGTGTAAAACAATTTTGATGAAGTGCACGTTATATATTTATATCCCTGTAACAGGGATGTTGGAACCCAGAGAGTTCCTCAAGGACTTTAGATGTTATGAGAATCCACGAAACAGTTCAGAAGATGCCTGGTGGAGGGAATTTTGAAATGGTGACTTCACCGATTATTTTCATCATGATGCTTGCCGTTTCCTGTTGTGCAGCTTAGGGCCTTGGTAGGGTTTAAAACATGTGTGGGGGGAAAATGATCATGTGATAAACCGTAACTGTAGCTTCCCTTGTAGCTTTTTTCATTGGGGACGTTTTATCATTTGTTGCCACATAGATGATCTCAAGTTCTGCCACTTTCTGTGTGGGAAGAATGGAATCCTTTTCATGATTTTGGCCATATTATTGTCTTTTGCAACTTTCCATACTGGACACAGGATACACAATCATCATGACCTCCTTGGGTCCCTGGGTGCGAGGTGCTGTACCACTTTTGAGTGTGCAGTTAAAGCTGCTCCTCACACCACTGAAATGGTGTAATGAATGGAAATCTGGAGTGGAATTGGGTGAAATCTTAGCGTTCTACCAAGTCTTGGCATTCAATTTCTGAAATAATTCAAATACCAGCTCTTCTGCATTCTGAAATAGCATTGTAGAACCTTGAGGACACCTAGTTTTCCACTTATTTATTTTAAAAGTGAGGTACAAAGAGATTAGGTAACTTGCCCGAGTCACACCATATTTAAAGCAAAGACTGTATTTAAACCCAGATCTTTTAACTCCACGTTCATTGTTCTTCCAGCTACTCTCCATTAACTTCTTCTTCTCTCTCTCTCTCTTTTTTTTTTTAAGACTGTACCTATTATTTACTTGACAGAGAGAGAGTTCACAAGCAGGCAGAGAGGCCACAGAGAGAGGGGGAAGCAGACTTCCCGCCTAGCAGAGATCCCAGGACCCCAGGATCATGACCCAAGCCGATGGCAGAGACTCAACCCACTGAGCCACCCAGGTGCCCCTCTCCATTAACTTCTAGCATATATGGTCACACCTAAGCATTGCAAAAGCAACGAACAAAAGTTCGCCACTGCTTTTAACCATCGTCTGATGTTTCTGCCTCTCTGTTACTTTTCTCTTGTTCACAACATTATTTTTAATCCCACAAATGCCCTACTTCAAGCTCTTCATGTCGAGGCAGTCATAAGAAGCTGGAGTGAAGAGTTTGTATCTGATTTATTTTGTAGTTTCCTCCACACAAAGTACCTTGGCGCAGAGTAGAGTCTCTGCAAATAGTAGCTGAATGGGAGAGTAGGTGAAGAGTTTGTTGTCACTTACAAACAGTCCTCAGTGGCAGGCTGACCTCTCTGTGCCTCTGCATTCCCGGTCTGTTGCAGTAGAGTCCTTATGATCTTCCCTCTCTAGGCTTTCTTCCCACCCAGTCTGTCTCCTCCAGGACTAAGAAAATCATCAGTTAAAAATACAAATCCAGGGACGCCTGGGTGGCTCAGTAGGTTGAGCATCTGACTCTTGGTTTCAGCTCAGGTCATGATCCCATGGGACCTGGGATTGAGCCTCTGGGCTCAGCAGGGAGTCTGCTTGGATTTTCTCCCTTTGCCCCTCCCCCCGCACATGCTCGCGTTCTCTCTCTCTCTCTCTCCCCCGCATAGATGAATGTTTAAAAAAATAAATAAATAAATAAAAGTGCAAATCCATTCATGTTCTACATGTTGGAAGACTTCTTTGGTTTTCATTTGCCCGCCCAACTCCATTCTCAAAATAAAGTTTTCACCTTCCTGGGCAGCCTCGTTTGCCCTCTCAGCAAGATCCTTGCTTTCAAGCCTTCTGGCTTTCAGCCATCACCCTTGCCTGGAAAGCCCATTCCCTCCCCTTCTCTGGGGATAATTCTGTTCATCTTCCAAGACCTGGCTCCCTTATGAGGTCTTCCTGAACTCTTTCAAAGTCTGTTGCTGTTTCCTATTTTCCATAGCATTTGGTAAAAATTTCTCTTCGAGCACATTTTATTGCAGTGATTTATTTGTGTGCCTGTCTCCCCCGCTAGATTGTCAGTTTTTGTAGCCTGGGAATCTATCTTGGTTCATTTTTGTTCTTTATCTTCAAGTACAGCGCCTGAGTTACAAGAACCAATCAATGCATTGGACGAATTAATTAATTAACTAAAAGAAGCAGGGCATAAATATGTGAAAAGTCAATCAAATTAAGAAAGGATGGAAGGTCAGTCTCATATCATATAGCTCAAGTGAAGTGTAATTTTCAAGTTTAAGTTAAAATAGACCTTCTGGAGAAATGTCATTTATTCTAATGCATTTTGATGACACTTCATCAGTAAAGCTGAACCTCAGCAGAATTGGGAAGTCTCAAGTATCTCTCTAGGATCTCACTGTGCGCTTCAGTCCTTCTGCCTGGTGTCCCTTTCCTGAAGCCTCTTCTCCTCACACTGCAGACCACTTACTCTTTCTCGTCAGAATTCACCCACCATGTGCCTTTGTCTCTCAGCAAGGTGACAAGTATTAATGAGTCAGGGAAATGAAAGTATGTTAATGCATTAGCTGGCAAGTGTGAGTTCCCTTCCAGGCAAAAGAACACGTTGCACAGATTTAAGAACTGAAATTTACTTTGGGGAAGGCATTTTTGTTTAAAGGTGGCTTTTGTGTCCCAGAAATCATACTACAAAGGCCACTGCCCACCTTTACTCAGTGTATTTATATCCCCAGCACACTTAGAAAAGACCCCTGTGCTGCATTTGCATACTCTGAGGCAGCCTCTCCAAAGAGCCAGCATATTCTCTTCCCCCATTTCTATAAACTTTTCAGAAACCACTTTTCATTACTTCCATGAAAATTTGTTATACCGACACTTCACCTACTTGAGGTGTTGCAATGATCATCAGAATTTTTATTTCCAAAGATTTTAGAGATTCTTAAGATATTATTCAAAGTAGTAAACCTCTTTATCTTTGGTATACTAGTTAGGTAAATAATATAATTGTCCATATTCCTCTTACCTGTACTAATTCAAGGACTGGCTAAGTGCTTCCCATTCCGTCTTGGTTTACTCATATAATTTATTCACGTAATCCGAAATAATGTCCTAATAGTGAGGTGAATTGTTATTCCAATGTTACAGTTGAGGAAACTGAGGCTTAGAAAGTAAAGTTGCTTGCCAGGGTTACACATTCAGTAGTAAGAGAGCCCAGATCTGAAGCTAGGCAGATGGTTCTCTATCCTTTTTCTCTCGTATTCTTTCCTGCGCTGCCTACCACACCAATAAGACAGAGGTTTCTTCTCCATGATCAGGTAGATGCCTGCAAAGTCTGGAAAATGAAGATAAAGTTGAAATATCTTTAATCAACTCTGATTTCCTTGATAACCACCAGACATTAGCAAACTTTACAGACCATATGTGCTGAAAAAGCCAGGTGCCACAAGGAGGATTAGAAATGAAATTTTCTTTCCACTCTGATTTCCACTTTTTATTAGTGACACCTCCCCAGTGGTTCAGAGAATGCCTATTAGTGTTTCTGGACATCTTGTACAATTTGCAACCATCCTTAGAGAGGTCTAGGTGGCTGAACTCCACACCTGCCAGGTGTCCCTCTGCCCCTGTCAAATATCCTTGCCTGAGCAATTCTAGAATACTCAATAAGCTGAGAAGATTCCCTGTTCAGAGTCTAAGCATCTTGTGCTTTCTCCATTGTCGAACCCAGGCGCCAGTAATCACCCCAGAGGAGGAGGAGAGCAGACTCTCACTGGACTTCCACATTTCCCTTCTCTCTCTCCTTTTTTGGACATGAGTAAATTAGCAAAGTGATAACAAGAAGAAATAGAAATCCTTCAGTAGGGCACATGAGTGCTTTGTACAAGATAGATTAAAATACTCTTTGGGTTTTAAAAATCGTATCTTGTAAGGGCAACTTGTGTACTCTCCTGTCTTGTCAACAGCTTTTGGATCACTTTATATTTAAATAAGCTATTTTATCATTAGTCCCAAGACTAAAATTAGACTTGTTTACTTGAACCCATAAACAGAAAGCATTTAAACTAATAAAATAAAAATAAAATAAAATAAAAGTATGCCATAAGGTACATACATACATATATACATACACATATATATATGTGTGTGTGTGTGTATATATATATATATATATATATATTTTTTTTTTTTTTTTTTTTTCTCCAGAATGAAGCACCGAATAAAAGCATTATTTGAGACTGGGAGCAGAGAGATGGCAGATTATGTCTGAAAATCATTCCTCCTGGGATTTAGCCCTTTTGCTAGTCTTTGCAGTAAAGGCTATTTTCCTTCGGGGTTTGACTGTCTTCCACAAATGGATATGGAAAAGGAGAGCCATTCCTGCACTGCATATAGCAGCTGTGCTTACTGGTTTTATAATCTGTAATCTCAAATTGTGCTTCTATTTTAACTTGAGCGTGCCTACCGCACGGGATTCTTTTCAAATGTTCAGACATGACTACTTAAAACTGAAAAGAGAAGTTCTACCATTGAGTGTTCTCATTGTCGCTGAATTCTCTTTTGGATGCGAGGAAGTGAAAAACTTTTTCATGTCACCCTTCAGTCCACTTGTGAACTGTTTGGCTTATGCAAACCTTTAAATAGGCTGTAGAGGTAAGAGCATATAAAAATCTGTACAAATTTTGTCTGGCTTTGCATTATTGTTTAGTCAGCGAGGAATCTAATGGCGTGCAGGCGGTGAGACAAGAATCCAATCAATAGACGCAAAAGGCAAATGAACTTGCATAAATTAACACCCTAATAGGGAAAGATAAATGCAGGTTCTCTTCCGTCTTTCAAGCGATACACATTATTGAAAGAGGTCTCACAGATATCACCTTGGCTTGGTTTTAGCTTTTTGTCAGCGGTGCCAAAACTAGAAAATGCAAGTAAATTTAACACTGAGGTAGCTACTCTGAACCGCGGAAATCAGATCGGTGTATCAAATACAGTATGTAGAACTCAGCATGGTGTGTCCACATGGATGGCCTTGTTGTCACTGTTGTTCATTGTTGCACAAATACAAAGGTCTGTTCCGGGACCAGAGTTTGTCTTAAAGAAACTGACATGCAGGCATTTCCAGTGTGCTCCAGTGTACGTTTACGCCACATCCACTAGAGAAATGGCAGGAAGGGTTCATTAGATGTGGAATGCCTGGGTGTCTCGGACCTGGACAGTCACAGATCATTTGTCCCTACAGCACCGTACAGTAATTTCATTCACCTTCACCAGCTGGAGTTGAGGAATCCTTAGGGAGTGATGACGGTGAGCTCTCTTTCCTATTATACCAGTTACACTCCATCTGGGGGTGGGGTGGGTTGGGTTTTGGGGTTTGGTAGCTCTGGCACAAATATCAGAAGGGAGCAGGTGTCTGACACTACAGCTTGTAGTCATAATATAATCAGCAACATCCAAGAATTTTCTCTACCATTTCTTCGTGTTGCCTCCAACTCTTGGTTTACTGTGTCTGTCTTTGGGAAAGGAACTGGGTATACAAGGGGCTGCCAAGTAACCTTCAGTGCCTTTGCTACAAGGCAGAAATCTCAGCCATGAATTTGCTATCTCACTCGGGCAGCTTCAGCCCAGCACTGCACCCCAATCATTTGTGTTGCTGGCTGAATAAAAAACACCCTTCTGGTTTCATAATGGCACTTCTCCGAAGAGCTCACCTATAGACGGGGAGAAAATCTGCACTCCAGGGAAAATTTGGAGAACCTCTTCTGTGATATTAGGGAATACTCTGGTTTGAAGTAGGCACTTGTTAAGATATGTGTAAAATTCACGATGTTACCTTTTTTTTTTTTTTTTTTTTAGCACCTAGAGAACTTTCGCTCTTTGGGAAATCTTCTAGAAATTCTATTTTAGGGGAAATACCATCTGTATTGTTGGAAAAGAAAGGAGAATTAATTTGTCAGTTTTGTTTTGATCTCAATCCAGAAAGCCAAAAAGAGTTTAAAAAAAAAAAAAGTCTGTTGGGTATCAGCATTTCTTATCTTTTTCTGTGCATATTTTAAAAATAGGTCTTTCCTTAGCTCTCTTCCATTATGGTTAACTGTAATCAGTACTTTATGGTTATATTATATAGCTTTGTTTCATTAGGGCAATGAAAGTGGTATTGAACAATAGCAATATAATGCAGGCAAACGGTTTGTAATTCAGTTGGAAATTGCTAATGCAGTAGGCAGTCAATAATACAATCAGCTTGACTTTCCTCGGCAAACTTGAGCTAAATTTCCTCTATTTTTCTTTTAAATCTTCTTACAAGGTAGGGGTGAGGAAAATGCTCTGATCAACACTAGAAAGCCGGGTGCCCCAGAGTAGAGAATTTCTTTATGCATTGAATTTTGAATGACATCTATAGGTCCTGGAAAGAGCTACTATTTAAGACTCAAACTCTCCCTGGAGATTTTTAAAAAAGAGACTGGATAATTAACAGTCCTGAAAGGAAACGGCTAGAAGAGATGGTGCCTCAAAGTCCCTTCCACTGGTGTGTATCTCTATCATCTTGATGCAGAAGCAGTGTTCTTGTGAAATTATCTTTGTTGTGTGCCAAGGGAGAACCAGAGGCCATCTCCTTACAAGCCTACATCATGCGTGCTCTGTGAATTAAGGAATTCATGATTACTATAAGTTAAGCCTAGTAAATATGAGTAGTGTCTAGGAGTATGAAGGCAAATACAAACTTGGTGTTTGTAAGGAGTGGTGAGTTAAGTAAGATTTTGTCTGTCTTGACTCTCGTAACCTGATCATGATTGTTGTTGAGTCAAAAACAATTATAGAGGGCACCTGGGTGGCTCAGTGGGTTAAAGCCTATGCCTTCAGCTCAGGTCATGATCCCAGGGTCCTGGGATTGAGCCCCGCATCAGGCTCTCTGCTCAGCAGGGAGCCTGCTCCTCCCTCTCTCTGCCTGCCTCCTCTGCCTACTTGTGATCTCTGTCAAATAAATAAATAAAATCTTTAAAAAAAAAACAATTATAGAAAGTTTTATGTGAGAGGAGTTCATAGATTCAATAGTGTACATAAATATTTAGCTGCAAATACAATGCTGAGAACGCCACTTTTTAATACCATGAGTGCTTGGGGATGCTGGCTTGCAATATGCCATTTAGATTTAAAAAAAAAAAAAAAAAGGAGTGATGTGTCTAAATTTGAGTTTCTCTATAAATTTTTCTAGTTCTTAGAACCAACACAATTCCCTCTCATGTTATAGAAATTTTTAAATATTATAATCGTCTGACAGAGAATAGCAGTATTTTGTTTCCATACACTTCCAAACATCTCTGACGTCTTTTGAGATATCAATTATATCTTGAGACCACTACCCTAACTTAAAAAAATAGACAAAATTAAATTTAATATGCTACTAGGAAGTGCTGCAATGCATACATATGTTTATTCCTTCGGCTTATATCCTAGAAACTCCTGTTTAAACTAAAAAAAAAAAAATATTTTTAGAAAGCATTTCCCATAATCCCTAATTTTCAGTTCATTTCCTGTAGTGGTTTAGAGTCCTTGGTAACTTCTTTTTTTCTTTTTTTTTTTTAAGATTTTATTTATTTATTTGACAGAGATCACAAGTAGGCAGAGAGGCAGGCAGAGAGAGCGGAGGAAGCAGGCTCCCTGCTGAGCAGAGAACCCGATTCGGGGCTCGATCCCAGGACCCTGAGATCATGACCTGAGCCGAAAGCAGAGGCTTAACCCACTGAGCCACCCAGGTGCCCCCCTTGGTAACTTCTTAAGATTCAAAACCCTGTGGAGGTGTGTGTAAGCCTCAGATGATGTCCCCCAGTTGTGTGGTATGCATGGTGCCCCACAGCCTCTCTGCCCCTGCTAGCAGAAGGAAAAGGCATTTCTGCAGCCTGAGCACCATCCCCATTCCCCTTCTTCCAACCTCGAATTTCAGGGTGGGCTGAACAGCTGTGACAGTTGGGGCGCTCTCCGTTAGCCTTGAAGACCATGCTTCTAAGCTGCCCCCTTGGCTGGCGTATGTCCTATGTTCCTTTCTCTAGTTGTATTCACAAAACCATAGTAACCAGCACTTTCAGTGACCAAGACTTAGGCTTTTCATTTAATGCCTGGATTCTGAAAACATCCTTGGGTGGGTCGTAGCTGTTACCAATCTTTTCTCAGCTACAGAGTGTTCTGAGACAGAAAATCCGGAGTGTACCAACATGAATTCCCGGTTTGCCTACACCCCTTCTTCCCACTAAGAGGGTTGGAAAGTATAGGAGTGTTTGTGGAATGGGGAAAAAAAAATCGAAGCTCCTTTTAGAACATAAAATGGCTTCTGATTTTAATTAAATATCCAGCATGCACAGAGTAGGTGCCTGTACATTGAATTAAAACATGGATAAATGAAATCGTCCTGTTTTGTAAATCGACCGCTCGTCAGACATCATGCCATTTGTCCTCACACTAGATACAGATTCTGGGCTGAGTCCCAGGCTCATCTCACAGCCCCTGTGCATTTCTTACCTGCTTTGTTGTTTTCCTGACTCGCTCCTCCTCCCTCCGAGTTTGTAACTTACCCACAACTCACATCCTCTGTCTCTTTTGGACTTGAACAGTTTGAAGGGCAATAAAATGTTAATGTGCGTGTCAGAGGAACTTGGGGATCTAGGATTGTACTTCAGAGTGCTGAAGAAAGCCAGTGGTGACCCTGTCCTCTCAAGGCTTGCGATGCTGAGTTGTCACCCAGCATGAAGTGCCCGTTATCACCCTCTTAGTTCATCATCTTTGTGTCTTGGCATTAACCATCCCTCTGAAACTTCACAGTCCCCGCGAGCGGCTGATTCAGAGATTACAGCAGGACCAAACATTCTGGAAGTTCAAGAGGAGGGTCATGCGCCTTTGCTTTGAACTGTAGTTCTCTTCCAACGTAGACGTTTTGAAAGTGAGCTTATTAAAATGAAAGGGGAAGGGGAGAGACAACAACTATATTCTCTGACATTGAGATAGACAAGCATTTAAGTAGGCAGAGATATTATAGTACTTGAGAATCCCCTAAAGTGCCGAGATTTATTTCTGAGAAATAAATGGTGAATTGTTTATTTCTTTCTCCCCCTTATGTTTCCTTGGGATAGAGCAATTAGTTTCTTATTTTTTATGATTGCATTATTCTTGCATATATCTTTCTGTGGTCCAGGCTATAAAAGTAAATAGAGGATCCAGCTGTATGAATGAATATCCTTTTAATGAGTGTGGGAGGAAATAATAATACTAAGTAGTGCAAAACCATTTTTATGTGATGAACCGAAGTACCTTTGTTCCCCAGCTCCCCTGTCTTAAGCCACAGGCCACCAGTAAATGTGTGCATAAAATGACAGTTTTATGTATTCTGGTGTTAACAAAGGTAGCTCGTGGTTTGTTTTGTCCCCAGAATGCACTTAATATGATTTTTGAAAGGCGGTGGCATATTCTGTTTTAATTTTCAGGGTCGAGTAAGGGTAAAATAGAGCCTGTGACTTTTCTGTAACACCCTTCATTCTATCTTTGGGTGAAAACCTTGCTGAAACAGTGAGATAACACCGTTGCTGGGTGATAATACAGTCGTTTTCATGGTGCCATGAGTTAATTTAAGAGGTGAAACTATCCTTACTTAGGAAAATAAGGTGCCTTCCTCCCTCAGACCAGCCATTTGCTCAGAACGGCAGATGGATACTGAGTGTCTCCCACATGCAGGATATCTTGAGGGGCGCCAGCACGGGCTCCCTTCTGCTCTCTCCCCTCTCCCATCTCCCTCCTTCCCAGCCCTGGTTACCTTGTTCTTCATCAGTTTTGTGTGTGTGTGTGTGTTTCTGAAGTCTCTGCCCATGATGTAATTCAATGCCACTCCACCCTAAACTTTTCCAGTAATTAAATGTTAAACTACCCATATTCGTTTGCTCAGGCTGCCATTACAGAACACCAGATACTTGTTGGCCTCAACAGCAGAAATTTATTCTCATGTTTCTGGAGGCTGGAAATCCCAGGTCTAGGGCTAGAAGGGTCAGTTTCTGGTAAGAGCTCTCCTCCTGGCTTGCAGAGGCACATAAAGTGAAGGGGTCTGGGGAGAGGGGCAAGGAGGCACTCGTTTTAGAAGGATGATCCCATTGGGTACTATCTCCAAATACAGTCACTCAAACTGGAGGTTGGAGATTCGACTTACAAATTTTGGTAGGAGGTGGGGGGAGGTACAAACATTCAGTCAGTAATCATGCCCAAGTAATAGGGGGAAAACCTCAAATCTCAAACCCTGTTTGCCTTCCCATCTTCTAACGGTAACCCAGAGCATCATCGTTAGAAGAGGGAATGGAAGGACAGCTTTCTAACCCCCGGGGAAGCCCCAGACAGTGGATTGGTCCCATTCTTCCCCTACAAGGATTCCATTTGGTCACTTTGAGGTGACTCTGGTCGGCTCCTGAGAAAGCTGCTCCCCTCCTGACCCTGGCTTGAGGAGTGGAGACCAGACGTCCTGGCAGGAGGGGGCGCAGTCTGTACTCCCCATGCCTCCTGCTGGCTGGACCAAACCCTGGGCATATCCCAGCCTGGGCGAGGCCTGACCCGTGCAGAAGGGAGCCTTAGAACCAAAACACCGTCTGGACTGCCAGCTCGTGGTTGCTGGGACACAGCTCAGAGCAGAACAGTGGTTGGCGGAGGCTGAAAGGGAGCGGTGGATGTTGCTGCCAATGTGATGGGCGGTTGCAGGATTTTGTGAAGCAGGCTGATGAACCCTCTCAAACAGAGGCACCTAATGCTGCTCAGCTGTGTAATTGGGATGGAAACGGGCCAATGAGAGGCGACAGTTTGTGCTTAACCTTTTGGGAGGCTTGTTCCAGGAGACTGTGTGTGGGGGGAGAAAAGAAGCATTACAAATAATAAGCTTCTCCGCCTGATTTGTAATGAATTAGTAATAAATGGCCTAGCGCTCTACAAAAGTCTGACGATTACAGAGCAGCTTTAGCTAAGTGCACGGGACCACATCTTATTTTGATCAGCTGTAGCATAGCAAAGACATGTAATTATCATAATCTAACAATTAGCCTGGCATCACTTTCCAGTGTTTAATTACCCCGATAAATGGTAATTGAATAGAGGACTTAATGACAAGAGAAACTTTCATTCTGCCTTAGGTGCTTAAGTTGTCTACTCAGTTGGGCATAATTTTCTAGCATTGCTTGAACAACAGTCCTGATTATAATTTTCCTTTTTGCAGTCGGCCATTATTTTGTTTTCTGATCTTGGCCTTTGTTTAGAATATTATTTAGCTCTTCTCAGAACTGGATACTGGGACCCAGGACACAGAAGGAGATGGTAGGGCACCTTACACGGTTGTTCTGTTCTTAAGCATTGCCTGTAACGTCTGTCAGCTACAGTTTCCTTCTTCGGACATGTATCAAGTTGTGCAAATGCTGTGCTCTGTGCTGGGGGTACGGAGATGAGTAAACAGCAGCACTGTTTTCAAGGAAGTCTATTTAAAAAGGTCTGCACAAAAATACGAGAATGATCATTATTTCTGTTACAGTAATCTGCTCAGCACAGTCCCAGTTTTCCTTCTGAATCTACGCATTTACCTGGAATGAATTCATTGCCTTTGAAGACCGTACCCACCACCTCATTTCTAATGGCCCCAGATCTCTTTTCTCTCACCTTGTGTTCTTTTCAGGCTCCAGATTTGTATCCACCTGCTCACAGGGTTAAAACTCACCAAATAAAAGTAACTACTTTTCACATGCCAATTTGCACCAGCGCGACAACAGTGTTTGCTCTGCATCCTAAAGCTTTGTGCAAAACACTATTATCATTATTGCTTTGCCCTAGCATTACCAAATACATGCTTCCCCTTGTAGTGTGGAGATCGAACACAGAAGAGAGCTGCTATTTCCTTTTCCTCTTACCAGCTGGTTTTTTGTTCGTTTAACAATAAACTAACAGAGATGAGTTCCTTGCCACATAGGTTTTCGGATACCCCACGCCGACTTTGGAGCAGTCAGGGCCAGATTTCAGACTTAGGTGGTAATAAGCCCAGGAAGTTATGATCAAGCCATAATATAAGTGTCTATTTCAGGGTTTGCATACCAGTATTTAAAAACTACTAAATCGTTACTTGAATCGGTTAAGAGAAACGACATTTATGATAGCTCTTTGGTTATCATTATTACTCTTAAAACCAGGAATGGCCTGAAATTCTACCAGGTAACTCCATCCCCGAGGGATACAAAAGGGCTCCGAGTGTGTAAGCAGCTTGGGCAAGTGGCTTATTTGTTTGATGGACTCCTGCATCCCCCGAACAGAATCCATTTATTTAATCCTATTCTCCTAGGACAGTGGCTGGATAAGCTGTTCGGTGATTTCCTGCATCTGCTGTTCGACCTGTGTGTAGGCGGCAGGTGCTCTGTTCCGTGTGCTTGCCGTGATGGCGAACTCCGGAGAACTTAGGGTGTGAAGGGCAGCTTTGTCAGGAAGCTCCTGAGCAGTGGGAGTCATGAAAGAGCCTGCTTCGCTCTGTGGACGTGACCTCTGCTAGGACATACGCTGGATGGCAGACGCCAATTCTTTATTTTATTTTACTCCCTTTTTGAAAACCATTACAGTGATCTGCAGTGTGTTGGGTGTGCAACACTCCGCCTGGCTAATTCTTTGGCTGATTTAGCCTGTTGATGTTGACACATTCTTACTCCATGCCTGAGGCCGCTTTGGGGGCTTAGAAGCAATTAGACTGTCACCCAAAGCTCCCAGTCCCTTCCTGTAGGCAAGTCTTGTTTAGGCCCTGCCAATTTAATGCTTTGTTTCCTTTGGAGCTCCTCAGTCAAGCTAATAAAACAAACTCCAAATGAGTTAAAACACTGGAGGAGAGAAGATTTTGTGGGCCCTGCCTTTGAAACAGGTGTTACTCTTGGGAGATACCAGTTTTAAAAAGTCATTCAGACTGATGTGACTTGTAACAAGAAAGCAAAAAACAAGAGCTTGCTGAGCTTTTTATCCATCTGTTTGATATGTGTAGCTGGTATTAATTGTGAAATTTTTAGACCGTTTGTTTTTAAAACACATGTATGCACACCAACACACGTGGAAAGAGAAGAGGTGACAGGTTACTGTACTAAACTACTAATGAATTCTAAATATCTGGCCAAGTTAATTACGTCTATTCCCATCACCAGCGGTTACTGAATTCAAGGCAAAGCTCTTATGCTGCAGAATTTGTAATTACCAAAACGTGCATGCATAAGAACTTTATAGGAATTGATATTCATGGCTAGAACAGCAACCCTGGGTTCTAAATATTTTGTAACTATCTTGTGCTTCATTGGATAAAAAATATATGTGTTAGAATATACAGTGTTTCCACCACAAAAATAAGAAACACCTCTGAAATTCATCCTTGGGTATTTTTTTTAACTTGTAAATTTTCACTTCTGTGGGAACTTTAGCTGTGATTGGTATGTTCTAGAGCCCGGAGGAGTTGGATTGGACTGCCCAAAATGATGGGTTGCAGTCATCAGACCTCATTCAGACTTCCCTCATTTAGCCTTAGCAACCGGCCTGTAGTGGTGAAACTGTCCAGGACTCTATCTCAGAGCTGAAAATGAAGGTCAGTTACCAATACATTTGGAAGACAGACATGTTTCAGCCCATGAGAGAAGGAAGACATTAAAAAACAGCAAAACACATCTTGCTTCAGCCCCCAGTGATGCTATTATTTATATATCCTGTTTGATTTGCTATTTATATTTCATGCTTTAACCTCTGCAGGAAAACAAAACAAAATAAAAAGAGCATCTTCAGACTTAGGATATGAAACCATAAGGCTTGCATTCTGTGCTGAGAGAATAACAGAAGGAGATGAGGAGAGACATGTTGCAACAGAGACTGCTGTCCTGCCCATCTCCTCGCAAAACATATTTACAGACCAAACCCCAGGTCTGTTGTGGGCCCAGTAGGACTTCCGGGACAAATGAGAAATTCTTCTGGTTAAAAAGAGACATCTTACTCTGAAAATAGCCTTTAAATCAATAATGGTAGAAGCGAAAGACAGGGCTGCCAAGATATATTCACTCTAGATGTAAAATTTGGGAGGAACCCCAAGCTGATAAATTTGCTTAATCTTTGACCATAAATCATATCCTTCTTTTACATTTCAATTTCAGAATGTAATATATTAAGTTGCCTTGTAATTAAAGAAGTGACATTGTAGTTCTGTTCAAATAGGAATATTAAAACAATCACCGCTTTGACAGATTAAAATACATTTAAACTGTAATAATCAACTATCCAGTTCATGAGAAATAACATTTTCATTATTGAATCCTTTAAAACACTACATGAGAGAGTGGGATAAAAGTGTCTCGCAGCTTCCTAACCTCTAATAACTACTCTGTCTTCTTTCACTAATGCTGTTTCTATATTTATGGAGTGAGGAATCTTCACTCAGGAGCTGCTTGATAAAATACCTCAGTACATATTTCCCTGGAAGCAGGCTCTCTGCTGTGCCACCAACATATGCTAAAGGCCAATTTAGAATGTTTTAAATAGGCATCATACCCTTCCTTTTCCAGCTCCTAAAATGAAATGCATTTTGGCTTTAGCAGATGAGGAATAAAGGAGAGGAGCAACACCACAGGGGAGAGTGGCTAAAGAGGAGCTCAGAGAAAGACGACTATGATGATGCTCTTCCACCATCTGGAACCCAGGGCCCTGCCTGTGTGTCCTTTGGGGCTGGCCTTCCCAGCCGTCAGTATTCACAGCCTAAGGGCATATGGGGTTGAGGAGGAAGTAAGGGCAGTGACATGAAGGGCCATCCATTGAGAAAGAAGCCTAGGTGACATCTATTTGCCACAGCCAAAAGGAACTGAGGACAGGGTAGTTGAGAACTTCTCCCTGAAGTTGGCCAAGAACTGGAGTATTTGAGTCCTACGTGTCCATTGTTTCCGTTTGAAAAGAAGTCACTGGGTTTAGATGGAGTGAAGTCTTCCTGGTCCTTACTAACTGGTCAGGAAGCCCTGTGTTGTCCCTATCTGGGTAGAAGGTTGAGGCCCTATTGATAAAGTGAAAAGGCAAATTGTTGACTGGTTACCTCATCTGGGTCTTTATTTCATTTGATTCCAGGTCACAAATTACTTTCTGCAGACAGGTCAGATAAGGAGAGAGATAGTAAGAGTAGTTTTAAGTGTGTAATCAGAACTGTAGTTAGCTGCAGGATGTCCTCAGGTAAACACTGCAGGCAAACTGTGCAGAGACAAACACGCATGTCTGCACATAGACCTTCTCACTCAAATCCCAATGGCAGTTGTTACTTTTGCTCTATCATCAGCCTTGAAATGTGCTTTTTATCCACCCTTCCAGGCAGCTTCCAGGGCATTAAGAACTACCATAAAGTGCACAATTCCTGCTTGATCATTGAGTTGGTAACAAAGAACTAGTTGCCATGCTGAGTTTTCTTCCTCTCTATTAACTAAGATGGCCCTTCCGTAATATAAATGACATTGATTCTCAGCCAGTCTACTGTCAAATTTTGGTAAATGTCGACAATGTATTCATGTGTTCACAGAGCTATAGATACTATTACATGTTAGTTGGAGCTTGGACCCTCGTGGCCGTGCAAGTTAGTGGAGAGTGAGCACCATCTTTTCCTGTATACAGGATGTTTCCTGGCATTTGAGACTTTTGTACAATGAGAACACAGGGCTGTAATCATATTACTCAAACACAGTCACTTTTCTAAATGTGGCAACTGCGCATGCTTTTACACCGTAAACCGCTGTGATAATTTAGTAAAGATCGTACTGTAATTATTGCTGGCTTGTTGGTGTGCAGCCAGAAATTCTTCAAGTTCATAACATGAAATTATTTCAGAGAGGTAGAGCACCACAGATACAATGGATGGAATTAAAGATAAGGAGTAAGGGGGAGACCTGTACAAGCAAATGTCCAAGAAATTTGCAAATGTGTTTAAAACACCAGCCTTGCCACCTGTGACCTTTGTAAATGTTGGCATGTGGAGTCGTTCTTCCTAGATTTGAACTTGCTCTTTTAATAGGAAGGAAAGCTCAGGAAAGCCGTTCGTCGAAGGGGCAGGGTTAGGGGGGATCCCTTTGTGGCCCAGCTGCTGAGTCTAACAGCACTTCATTCCACGAAAAACCAGACTCTTGTGCCTGAATCGGGAACTAACCCTCCTGTGTGAGCCCTATTCTGGATGTCGACACACCCTTCAGTTTAGGAGTTTGGGGCCAGTGTCATGGGGAGAGAGCAGGGCCAGGACACCTTGCACCTGCCTTTCCTAGAAGGTCAGTATAAACATAAGGTAACCGAATGGCACCAAAAGCCTTAAAGGGGCTCCTTCAAGTGAGGGGAGTTACAGCAACTGGTAAAAACTTTGGAACTCTAACATTTAGGAGGAAGGAGAATTGGCTTCAGGACCAGAGAAGACTCAGGCTGAAATCCTAACTCTGCTTCTGGTTTCCTGTTGGAAAAAATGAACTCAGAGGATGATAACCTCTTTGAATGTCATTTCCTCATTGGGAAAATGAAACTAACTGTAGCTACCTACAGAGGATTTCCATGACAACATAGGTAAAGCCATACCATGGCAGATCCTAGATGTAGCACGTGTTTGTAGCAGCAAGAATTAGAATTGTCCCTCTGTGGGAAGAAGAGACCTAAGAACTTGACTTTAGCAATTTTATCTCTCAGGAAGTAGAATAGTAAAAAACTTCAGTTCTGAGTTATGAATGCTTGGCCTTGACTTCTGCCTGCACATTTTACTAGCTCTGTGACACTGGGTGCATTGCCTGGCTAATTAGCCTCGAAATCCTCATTTTTAAAGGGCTGTACTGATAGTGTCAGTTCTATAGGGTCTGTGATGGGGATTAAATCAAGGTGCTGAATGTAACATAAAAAACACTCAATTATATTAGCCATACATATATACTGTGCCTCTCGGCAGTAGGGCCAGAAAAGAATGGTTCAGTACTACTCTAGCCAAAGAGCATGATATGGGGTCATGTTAGAATATCTGGCCCTAAACTCTTCTTTGGATTGCAGTTGAGTATGTCACAGGAATGCCTTTTGTGCGTTCTAGTTTATCATTGTTTTTATGTTCACGTTGTCCCATTCTTTTTGAAAATTGTATTAGTAAACCAACTTGTGCAAATGAAAGATCTGAAACAGGTTACGATGATTCTGTGGTGAATCATCATCTTTGTCATATGGATAGAGGGGCAGGATTACTAATCACTGGGGTGATCACAAGTTCAAAGTAGGCTCCACAGTGACTCATTTAACACCCTCACACAAAGCAAAATGTCATCAGAAAGGAATAGGGTCAACCCAATGTAAAGGGTGTCTTCAAGCTCATGGCTTATTTTATTAAAACTTAAGCAGTACTAATGGGGATAAAAGTTGGAGAAGGGAAGCTCAGTTCAAAGCATCAAAAACAATGGCAATTTGTAGACTAGAGCAGTAACAGAATGGGTCTGGACAGTGGCAGTTTTAATTCTTTTTTATTTTTTATTTTTTTTTTTTTCACTTTTAGGCAGTGTCAAGTGCTAGTAGAAGCTAAAATGAGTGACACTTAGAGAAAGGAAAAACTTGCCCCTTGAATGTCTTTAAAATCTATAATAATAATAATATAAAGTGCATCTGGGCATTGCCTTCTGTGGCCGTTCTTGTCTGGCTCCCATCCAGACCTGTCAGGCTACTCTGAGTGCTGATGATTCATATCCCAGCACCCTTTTATCTGAACGTTGCAGTGTCTTTTCTTTGTACTTTGGCAGTGATGTTACCTTGATGTTCAGAAATCTTTTAAAAGCAACACGGGCTTTCCTTGCGTCTTGACAAATCATCGTCTGCCAGTAATGAAGAAAAAGTAAACCTAGTTCCGTGATCATTGTAAATATAGAGAAATAAATACTTCCAAGGGTTTTTTGTTTTGTTTTGTTTAATGTTCATGCACTTTGGGGCACCTGGGTGGCTCAGTTGGTTAAAGCATCTGCCTTTGGCTCAAGTCATGATCCCAGGGTCCTGGGATTGAGTCCCACATGGGGCTCCCTGCTCAGTGTGGAGCCTGCTTCTTCCTGTGCCTGCGCCTCCCCCTGCGTGTGCACTCACTCTCTCTCTCTTTCTCCCTCTCCCTCTCAAATAAATAAATAAAATCTTTTTTAAAAATTTCATGCATTTTGAGATCCTCTAGCTGAACAGTGATCTGGTCATCTCTCCTTGTTCTTATATAAATTAGCATGCTATTTTTTTAAAAGCATTGATCAAATGAAGTTTCTGCAGAGCGTTTGATAGTTGAGGACAGAATTTAGGATTTTTATATGATTTCCTGTCTTTTTGGCGATTTTTAAAAAGGGAAATGGGGATTATTTTTATTGTTGTTTACATTGGCTGCTGTGGTTGTAAGGTTACTATTTTGTTAGTTAACAATTTTAATGTGCTTTAATATATCCTGATAATAATGCTGTATGCTCATGTGGCTTTTCATCCATTTCATCATCTGAGACTTGAAGCAGTCATGTGAGGTTAGCAAGGCAGGTCCTCATTATCATTCCCACTTACATTTGAGGAAGCTGAGGCTCAGATGGTTTCTCATTCTCCCGCTCAACCAACAGCAATCCAGTTCTTAAATGGAGAGTCTGCTGACTAGAATGAGGAGTTTTCACTTGTACCGTGTTCTGTTTCAGAAAGGAATCTCAGCTTCGTTGATGACTACTTGGCATCCATAGTGAAGCTTGTAGTAGGTCTCCTGGGCTGAGCACGGGTCACAGCAACCTGTCCGAGAGGTTGGTTGTGTCTGGGTGCTGCATTTTAAGAGTTTGGGTCTGCATTTTAAGGAGAACGCTGGGAAACTACAGGACATGAGGAGAGTTGAGAATCTAGAATGTGAGGAGCCTGGGAACAGAAATTACAAAAAAAATCAGGACTTTCAAGTATGGAGATAGGAGGATACAGAGATGTAGTTGACAACTCCAAATATATTATGGACTGTCTGGTCCATAAAGGGGAGGAAGAGAGGAATTGGATTTGTTTTTTGTGATGTCAGGCAGCCGGAGTAGGATCACTGGGTGGAAATCACACAGAAGCAGATTTGTGCTCAATATAAGAAGAAACTTGCTAAAATTTAGAGATGCCCAAAAATGGAATAGATCAGCTCACTGCCCCTGGAAAGTGTTCACACCGAGACCGGCTGACTCAAAGACTAGATGACTTGATGGGCATTTGTATTTTGGCAGTAAGAGTTTTATGCTGAACTTTCAGAGTGCTCAGCGACTTTCCTCCTTAGCTAAAAAAAAGAGGGTTTTGTAGGCTTTTCTGTTCTGGTTTTAGAAAATTGTATACATAACAATTCCTGTTTCACACATCATTAGTTCCTGAGAAGTCTGTTCATCTGAAGGGGAGAGTATTATTAGTTAACACAAATAAGCAAAACTTTTGTGAGGTTAGGAATTGAAGCAGACGGTGTGATCGTACAGTGGTATGTGTGTATATTTCTGTGTGTGTGTGTGTGTGTGTGTGTAATTTAACTATTTCATGACAGAAGTGGTCCAGTCTGGCCCTAGAACACAAAGAAATGAGGGGAGGGGATGCCTCGGTGGCTCAGAAGTTAGGCACCTGCCTTCATCTCAGGTCATGATCCCAGGGTCCTGGGATCGAGCCCCGCGTCAGGCTCCCTGCTCAGCAGGAAGCCTGCTTCTCCCTCTCCTTCTCCCCCTGCTTGTGTTCCCGCTCTCACTGTGTCTCTCTCTGTCAGATGAATGAGTACAATCTTTAAAAAAAAAAAAAAAATGAGGGGAGGAGCTCATTGGACTTAGCTGGTTTTAATTTTCTTAATATAGAAAAGGATGGGGCATCAAAAGAGATCTGCTGAAATGAGTTTGTGACATAAGCAGATTCACTAAAGAAAACAGCTGACTAGGACCCAAAGTCACCGTTCCAGATCCAGCTCCAGACTCACTGCTTTATCATTGTGCCTTAGGCTTTTATTTTCCTCTAACGTGGAAGTGTTCTAGGAATTTTCTTTCCAACCTTTAAATTTTATGATCCTAATTCTCTCAATTTTATGACTGCTTCTCTGCATTTGCATAGGAAATTGAGAATGGTCTCAATTATAGCAAGAACAATTCAGTCATTCATTTGTTCTTTAAATGACTTATTCATTTATTCAAAAACACTCATGAAATGAAACGCTCTTTCAAAATACCAAAACTTCGCTTCAATATATGTGATTTTAAAAATGAAAGGAACACAGCAAGTCAGCCTTTTCATGACTGAAAGTGAATGTGAGTTCTATTTTTAGGGTGTTTTGAAACAAAGGTAAATGAGTTCCTATGTAAAATTGTTGTTCCTGAGAGTTGGAACAGTAACATATCCTACATCCTAATGGGATGCAGTAAAAACTTACTATGATAAATCTCTTAGCACCCGCGGTATTAAAGTTATTCTACCACTGATGACTCTGAGCAGGAAGTCTTTTCTGTACGAATAACTCATCTTTTTCTTCATCTTCCCACAGATTCCAGAGAGGTGACTACCACATTGACGTCTGTATCAATGACTACCTGGATGTTTTCTGCCCTCACTATGAGGACTCGGTCCCAGAAGACAAGACTGAACGTTATGTCCTCTACATGGTGAACTTTGATGGGTACAGTGCCTGTGACCATACTTCCAAAGGGTTCAAGAGATGGGAATGTAACCGGCCCCACTCTCCAAACGGACCACTCAAGTTCTCTGAAAAATTCCAGCTTTTCACACCCTTCTCCCTAGGATTTGAATTCAGGCCAGGCCGGGAATATTTCTACATCTGTGAGTATACAGAGATTTATTGGGTTGTAGGACAGCTGCAAGCGCCCAGACTAATTTTTTACCCATGTTTCAAAGAATTGTGGAGAGCTGGACTCTGCATTACAGATGTCTCCTTATAAATGCATACATCATGATCTCTAGATACATTAGCTGGGAATTGAGAGCACAAATTAGATTAAAGACACAGCTCCTCTCCCCCTATGAAATTGCGTGTCAGCCTGTTCAGTGAACCACTGCTGACTTGTATTTCTTTTAAATGAAAATTGCTAGGACTTCTCCAAAGCTGAGGAAAAGAAAAAAAGATTCCTGAAAAAAAAAAAAAATTAAAGGAAATAATTAAATTTACATAGCTTGGAGTCATTGGATTTCTTATTCAGGTGTCAGCAATATCCTTTCAATCATCCACACTTGCAGTGGAGAAAGCCAGAACTCCTGCAAATGTCAGCATGCTGACGATAAATACTCTCTTTGCACCAAGGAGAAAAGACCATTATTAAGAGCAGCTGTGTCTTTAAACAGGCAAGAGCGTGAAGAAGTATCTAGAAAGCGTTCCAGAGGAACTGGTATAAGTGAGTTCCCTACCAGTGACTCTGTCCTGAGAGAGCTCTAAAATGTTCTCAGCTGGTCTCTGTATTAATCATATTGCTGTGGCCTCGTTTCCTGTCCGTGGCATACACCATCACGGCTTCAGGCGTCGTACCAGTCATATGGTCTAGGTAAATGCTTCTCAGACTTTACTGTGCCTCAGTCACCTAGGGATCTCGTTATAATGTAGATCTGATTTAGGCGGTCTGCTGTGGGGCCTGGGGTTCCATATTTATAAAGCTCCCATGTGATGCTGTTGCTGCTGGTCTATGGACCACACTTGGAGTTAGAATAGTTACAGGTAATGTTTAATCTAGGCGGCCTGCTGTGTATCTGGACTTTTCCTTTACTAGTATCAAATATTTAAACTGTCTGGTCTTTTCCAAGTATTTTCACTATCAGCCAAAGGAGCTAAACATTCTTTGCTCAGAAGTACATTTATTGAACAACTTTTCCTGGCTCAGAAAAGTTGGGGGATGCAAGATCCAAAGACATTCTGGTCCTCAAGGAGTGACCATCTGGTGGGGAGGAGAGGCAAATAAATCGGCAGTTTCTGAAGGATGGTAAATGCAGGGAGCAGTGGGTACAAGAGTGCTTGTACCTCACCTCCTTGAAAGAATTAGGAAGTGTGGCTGTACGCAGTGGGGGGTGGTCTAAGCAATACTACCCGGTATGCTTAGCATTGACTTGTCACCCCTCCTTGCCAGACAAGCAATATAAAGGACATTTCTTTTTTTCTGACTCATTTCTTCACCCTGAATGTCCCCACTGACTCCCACGTTTTTGTTTTGTTTTGTTTTGTTTTAAGTCTACAAGGATATCTAGCTTCTCTTCTCCAGAAAACAGAATTTTATATTAAGCCGGATTTTGCTATCACACGGGCACTCCCACTTATATTGAGATTGAATTTAAAAAGGAAATTGAACAGCACCAGTTTTATTATTTCAGTACATATTTTAGTCATTAGTCATGAGAAAGCACATAAGAGTCTTGATACCATCTCACATTCGATCCATAGAATAAGAAAAGGAATATTGAGTCCCATGGATGGAGGAAACACTGACATACGTTGACTTCACACGTTCTCTGGCAGCAGGCTCCTGCCTTTTCCTGATTCTTTACCCTGAATTTCATTCAGCAAATGGGAAAAAGGAAAGAGGGAGGCTTTAGTGGTGGGACGGCAATCATTAATTGCCTAATTCTGAAATATCCTACTGATATAAGTGGAAATCCTTGCCAGTTTCACAATTTACATATTGATTTTTCAGCTTAAAACACAACAACAAAAGCAAAAACCAAAACCAAATTGAGAGCACTGAGATAGGAAGCATACCAGATAACTAGTTGATTGCATGATTATTAGAAATTATAGAATCCATTGAGGTTCATAAGCAAGATGTTATTATTCAAATATACCCATAGTGCTTATGACTGGTTTTTCCTCATTTGTGGTTAAATTCAATATTTCACTAAAAATCATTATGTGTCTTCTATAACATTCATTTAACGGAGTCATTTAACTGTCAAGGGCTCCTGTCAAAGTAATTGTTCCAAAATGCTTCACAATATCAAGAGCTTTTTGCTGTTCAGCTGAGTTTAACCTGAATTACTTTTTTAAATGAAAGGTAAAATAGCACAAAATTAGCAGCAAAGAGATGTTCATTTATAAGAAGCACAGTGGCCTCGTAGTCAGTTAAATTGAATTTTCAACCATGGTTTAGAACCATAAGAGCATCCTTCCCTGTCTTTTTTGTAGGGAAAGGGTTTTCTCTCTTCTTTTCACTGCTGAGAGCAAGAGCGGCGGAGCTAGCATGGATGTCTTGCAGACGTTTAATATACTGTGGTCATAATTAAACTAAAGGATTCTTAGGGGAAAATTGGCCCTCAGTTGAGTTTTCCTCTCTCCTAATATGCATGGAATGAACAAGATGATTGGGAAGTGGCTCTTTTCACACTTACTACCTTACAAGAAGCTCTGTTGCCGATCTGGGGAACAAGTCTGATTAGTCGTCCACCAGTCAATTGTATAAAATGTTCTTAACTAGACCAGGGATGTATTTCAGATCCTTGGGGGCCTAAAATCTCTAACAAGTCTTCAAGAGAAAAGAGAAAACTCTAGCCCTTTGGCGGTCCTGCTTTAGGGTGCTAGAGGAAGGTTGAGTATAGTGAGGAGAACCCAAATTCAAATACACAACTTGGTCTTGGGGCAGGAGAGGAGAGGATTTCGTATCAGAAAATCCACTCATCCCTGACTCAGGAAGGACACAATTTAGAACGTTCTTATCAAGTTCTGCTTTATCCTCAGTTCCACTTATTTCCTTCTTAATGTGTTTGAGTTATGCAAAGTTAAGAAAACGGAGTGTAGCTGCAAATACGTGAAATTTCCTCTTTACTCTCAAAATCAAACATCCTTCACTGTTCTAGATCCTTTATTTGTCCCCGAGACTGACTAAGTGCCATGTCTTCCTTTCCTTGGGAACGGGCAGTATATTGTTACAATCGCTGATACAGGCAGACTGAGCCCCTTCTTGAATATGACAAATACTGTTTTTAATCTACAGAAGTTATTTTGGTAAGAGATTGGCACACTGAAGTAATTACAGAAAGTCGGTGGTATTTCTATCGGTGATAGATTTGCAGAACTGCCAGTCAATAGATTATGGCAATAGTCATTTATATAGACTTCCTAAGGCAAAGAGTTATTTTAGAAACTTCAAAAGTACTCATTTTAGAAATGATTCTCATAAATATTAACCTAATGAGAACAAGTTTGAAAGAAGTTTTGCTGCTGTTATTTTTAAATCAGAAGAGGCAAAGAGAAATAACTTAAAGAAGGTACTTCCAGTTATTCTTCTGAGTCAGTAAAACACTATTTTTGAAAATGCCCTTTTGTAAAGGAAGGAATATTGCGGCCTGGGCCCTTCTCTTGGCCTCACTAACTGTCTGATCTTGGGTAAATCGTTTCCTCTCTCTGGATTTCTAATTCCACAGCTGTAAAATGACGTAGTTGCAAGAGGTGGTTTTTCACATTTCTTGGAGCTTTAATATTCTAATCTTAACTATGTTTTAGCTAAAGGTCTGCACACCACGGTAAGAAATAACACCCGTAAAGTGTCTCGGCCCAACACCTTACTTAGTAGGTAGTCAATAAATGCCAGTTAAAGGGGTATGCTGAGGGCGAATGCAGAGTGGAGAGGCATCTTAGCATTACCGAACTTGTTCTAGCCCCGCCATCCCATCCGGTCACTCATCCGCGGTCTTGACTAGTGCAGCAGGCTTCTGTATCCCCCTGCGCTCGTGTCACTCCCCTGTCAGAGCCCTCCAGTGACTTCCTGTCTGAGCAAGACAAAATCCCGAGTCTCTAACCTGGCCAACAAGGCCCTCCGTGGTGGATCCCCCTGCTTTCCCCAGCTTGCCTCTTGGACTTCTTGTCCTCTCACTCTCCTTTATTGTCTCCCCTCCAGCAACACCCTCAGCCCTCCTTCCTGGCTAGTGCCCACCCCCAGACTCCACCGGAGGGCCATGGCACTTTATCTTCTCTCTGCCTGGGGTTCTCATTGCTCCAGGCACCCACTTCCTTTGCTCTCACTTTCTTTAGGTCAGCTCTAAAACTGTCTTTATCAGACAGGCATTCTGATCTCCATGTATAAAGATAATATGTCTGTAATTCTCAATATTCTTACCCTGCTTTATTTTCTTTCAAGCGCTCATCACCCCTGACACTATGTATTTATGGCACTTTGCCCAGGCCAGCCTGCTCTATGCCTTGTACTACATTGTTACATTGTTTGGCACATAGTAGATGCTCAGTAAATAAAGGTCACCAGTATTTACATAACACTCGATTCCAAGCACTGTTCTAAACCCCTGCAATTCTCAGAGCAGTATGAGGAGGTTCTGTTCTGATGTTCCGTTTTACAGGAGAAGAAACAGAGGCACAGTTAAGTAACTAGAGAAAAGTTCACACAGATAAGAAGTGGCAGATCCGAGAGGAAATTAAGTGAGCAAACAACAGGAACTGAAAAGATACAGTCCTAGGTCTCATGTGCTTAAAAGGGAAAAACATTCCTTATTTTGTATTTTGTTTATGTTTTTTTTTAACAAAGAGGTTAAAAAGAATGAGCTCTATTGTTTAGAGAATATTACTTCATAAACTCTGCCAGAAACCCTAACTCTGATAGTAGCAAGATAGATTTTAAACAAAACATGTATGCAATTTCAGCTCTCCAAAGAATACTCATCCATCTCCAAGCGGTATTTCAACTGCATCTTCTCAGATGAGTGACCCTTTTAATACGTATGGTAACCTTTCTGACCTAGATTTTGGGTCAGAGGAATTCTTAAATCCAGTGAATATTCAGCCTCTAGACTGAATCATGATTGCACACTTGATTTAGGAATGAGAGACCGACAATCAGGAAGACAAACGTCGTTTTCTGGAAATGATACTAAAAAGGCAGAGAAATCTTCTAGCATTTGCCACATCTAAGGTATAGTTGGCTTTCTTCAAAAGGAGGTACTCAGAGTAAAAGTTTATAGTGCCAGCACCCAGACAGAATCTGGGACTTTCTGAGAGATTATTGGGGAACACACTCTTCCTAAGCTCACTGGCAAGTAAAGTTGTGTACACATGTTTTTTTAGTATTAAACCTTTATATTGATACTGTTATAGAAGTTCAGAGCTGAAGAAATGTCCGTTTCTTTGAAGTTAGAATCTTGAAAACATCATAAAAAAAACAATCAGGGAGCTGAAGATTTCTGCTCCAGTCTTTTTTAGTATACATATTTTTCAGAATTAAAAAGAAAGTCAGAGGAGCGCCTGGGTGGCTCAGTCAGTTAAGCCTCTGCCTTCGGCTCAGGTCATGATCTCAGGGTTCTGGGATCGAGCCCCGAATCGGGCTCTCTGCTCAGCAGGGAGCCTGCTCCCCCCCTCCCTCTGCCTGCCTCTCTGCCTACTTGTGATCTCTGTCTGTCAAATAAATAAATAAAATCTTAAAAAAAAAATAAGGACAGTCTATGTTACTATGGGCATCATTCTTAAATCCATACTCTTCGAATATATGTGGTTAACTGCTAAATCTCTGCTTTATGTGCTTTAATTAAAAGTTTACAGTCTTAAGCTATGAGGCATTTTTCATATGCACTGCGTAATTCTTAAAACTTGCAAAATAAGTAACCCGTCTTCTAAAGAGATATCTTACTGAAATGACCAAATCCCCTTCAAAAATCATTTGATTGTATAATACAGTTATCAACTATCCTTTTAAAAGATATAAGAATATTCAGTAAATCCAGAGAATACTAACATAAAGAAAGTCCCTCACTTGCCAACTGGTTATGTTCCAAAAGCTTGTTTGCAGGTGAGTTGTTTGGAACGGAGAGTATAGTTTCTCATAGAAGTGTTTCTAAAATCAGGCAAGCTCTCCATAATGTGGAGAATCTACTTAACCATAATATTGATTTAAAACTGTATATTTTCATTGAAAAGTAATAGAAAATAGTATCTAGAATAGGTGTTCAATAAATATTTGTTAAATAAATGCCATAATAGTAAAAAATGGACAAAAAGCAATTAAATTGTTTTCCTTATATGCTGATATTTAAGAAAAGCAGATAAATTGGAAGCCCTGGGTTTTACTGTACCCACCACTGCAATTGCCTGGTTTCTTATTAATGTTTTTTGATCATATAATGAGGATACACTACATCAAAGGGGAGAGTGCAACACGGCTGTAAAAGAAAAAGGCAAGTCTGGTGAGTGCAGCCTTGTCCTCGAACCTTCTTATACTCTTAATAGCCATGTTACCATGGATAACTGAACCTCACTGAGCCTTATTTTTTCATCTATAAATTGGATATATAATAATGGACTATTGTCACAATTTTTCTTATTTCCAAGACTCAAATAAATACTTTTAAAGGACCAGTTGGACCATCAAAAAGATGACTTTAGCAATTCACATCCAAAAACATGGGTGCCCTTTGAGGGGTGCCTGAGTGGCTCAGGCGGTTAAGCATCTGCCTTTAGGTCGTGATCTCAGGGTCCTGGGATCAAGCCCTGAGTACCTCCGCCTCTGCCTGCTCATTCTCTTTCTCTCTCTTTGCTCTTTCATGCTCTCTCTCAAATAAGTAAGTAAAACCTGATAAAACAACAGTAAGGGACACCTGGGTGGCTCAGTCGGTTAACCAGCTGCCTTCAGCTTAGGTCATGATCCCAGGGTGCTGGGATGGAGTCCCGAATCGGGCTCCTTGCTCAGCCGGGAGCCTGCTCTCTTTGCCTCTGCCTGCCCCTCTGCCTGCTTGTGCTCTCTCTCTCTCTGACAACAACAACAAAAAAATAAAAAAAACAACAACAAAAACTTATGTGTCCTTTGAAAAGTTATGGCACCTTGAATAGCCCTCGTTGATACTTTAGTAAAAAATTTCATAAATGCTTAGTAAAGATTCACATTTTAAGTCTGGAGCGTATATTCTGAAGGAATGTTATGCTAGGATTACATCTGCCTAAGGAAGTCTTGATTCCCCTTTGGATGTCCAGTTCTTCAGCAGCTTATCTTAGTAATGTACATTAAGAATTATTTTGGTCCTATCAGTTCATACCAATCTGCCTCTTTTCTGAATTGTTCTTATTGAAATAGAAGAGTGTCAAAACAGCACATTTATCAAAGCAGGAGGCAATCTTTTTCATCTTAATCTTTTACTCTTGCCGGGGAGGTGACCTATAAGTACTATGTTCTTTCTTAAAATGAACAACTCAGTATTTGCTCCAGTGTGTGTGTGTGTATGTGTGTGTGTGGTACGCACATGCTCACATGCACACGCATGTGCATGCCTATGAACACATTTTGGTTTTAGTATTGAAAAATGTTTTTGATTACTAGCATCTTATTTTAGCATTAAATGCTCTAGCATGTACTTCAGTTGAGATTCAAGGGCTTTATAACTGGAATTTCCAGAATGACTCTGGTAGAATATTATTCACCTCCTGTAATTTCTTAAATATGTAGACTCAGAACATAGTATTCAGCAAGGCATATTTATATTAGTTTTTTTTTTTTAAAGTTTTGGTTTGTTTTGAATATCCAATGGAACAGCCTTCCTCTGCTTGGACTCTGGAAGTTTGTCTAGATTACATCAGATTTCTGTCTGAAAACTTGTTCTGTTTCCTTTGTGTACCTCGGTAGTCTTTAGTGAACCTGTAAGAATGTGCCTTTTTATTTAAAGAATGAGTTTAGAGAATTGTGTCTGTTTCAAGTTGTCCCTAGCCATCTTTTAGGAAAGCATGAATGGATTTCAAGGGCTCTTAAATGAAGGTTAAATAAAGAACATAAAAGAGGATATTTTGAGACTTCAGGATATTTTTCTATGCTAATGGTAAGTTTCTCTTACAAAAATGGTTGTTTATTGCCAGGCGCCCTGTTAACCTTCTGCTCAAGAATGACTGGCATTGGCTCAGGCATGCTTGGAGTGTGGATGCTTGACCCGAGTTTCAGATAGTCTGACCAGAACCAAAGGTAGAGGGGGCAATTAATAGGAACGTAGGTTTAAAGCAATTTGTTATTTTTAAAAAGTTGGCAGTATTATTTGGTCAGGTGGAGAGAATTTTTAAAAACGAAATGTATGCCCTCATGAATGTCTTGCCTAGAGGATGAGGTCCTGTTAAAAACAATCAGAGAAATGAGGCGCTTGGGTGGCTCAGTGGGTTAAAGCCTCTGCCTTCAGCTCAGGTCATGACCCCAGGGTCCTGGGATCGAGCCCCACACTGGGCTCTCTGCTTGGCAATGAGCCTGCTTCCCTTCCTCTCTCTCTGCCTGCCTCTCTGCCTACTTGTGATCTCCGTCTGTCAAATAAATAATAAATAAAATCCTTAAAACAATCAGAGAAATGAATGATAGGTCTGTGAAAAAGGAAACTGGAACAAACATCCCCGCTTAACAGGTTTTGACTTTGGGAGCCGCCTCACAGTTCGAAAAGGGAGCTTAAAAGCTATTGAATAATTGGGGCTTGATGGAAATTCATGGTCTAAGCCATAAGAAACTAAAGACTCATAAGTACTATCTATTTGCATTGTCTGAAGTTTTCAAAGGCTGTAACACTCAGATAAGGAGTTCAAAAACAATCATTCTTATTTGGGCTCCTTTTAAGAATTTAAAATGCTATTATGAGACTGAGGGAACATGTAGCGTTCTGACCTCCTAAAGGGGAGGAAGGAATTATGCCACCTTTTGCTTCCTTTTACCACACTGAGACTAAATGCTGAAATGGAACAAATGAAAGGATTGGGTTTTTGGTTGTTTTTTGTTTGTTTGTTTGTTTTGGTTTCGCTTTTCATCTCTAAATGTCAAAAGTGGCCACATCTCCCAGAGAAATAATGTACCTGATTAATTGTGTAATTGCACAGGGAAGCAGTAATTCTTAGCCTTATAAACATGTAATGTACTAATTTGGTTGCAGAGTTAACTGAAAACAGTTTAATGAGCTGCTGCATTGCGTGTATGTGCAGTGTTACATAGCGCAGATGCCAGGAGAAATGGAAATAACACGCCAGTGACACTTGGAATAACAGTGTTTATACTTCATTGACTTTGGGTTGTCAGCATGCTATTCTCCGTGTTTCCCTTAGTAACTTATTAAGGCAACTGAACTCCAGTGTGATGATGTCTAAGTGTCATTTGTTGTAAATTACACAAGCACGCACACACCAAACGTGCTTAGTCAATCTTTAGGGGAAAAAAATATATACTTTCTCGTATGGATGACCGAAATATTATCCCAGGGATACACACACACACACACACACACACACACACACAGTGAAAGGTGAGTCTCTGAATATGGTGCATGCCAGACGAGCCAGATTTTGGCCTTTCATCAGAAGACATACTATTTCTACAGATTTTCCCACTCATCTCCTCTTGCTCTATTTTAACAGAACGGTCGTGTAACTCTTGGTTTGAAAGTTGTCATACAGCCTCACAGCAGGCTTATATTATCTACAGAGTTCTTTATGAGGAAATATAAATCACCACAAATGAGACTTTTCACAGCCAGAGATATGTAGAAATTTGTGTCAGTGCTTTGCTGGCTTGCTAAAAAATATCTCTAGGCTCCACAGTACTCTCACAGCTCATCCCCGCTCCCTACCCTTTTGGGAAGCAATTCTCAAAACTTGAGATTTATGGTTCAGAGAGCTGATAGTGGCTATAAAGTTTTCTATTTTCTCTTTTCTTTAATATTAATGCAGGGAACGAGGCATTATCATTCATTATTTTAGTTCATGAGTATCCTGTGGGCTTGAAATACGGTTTCTTGGGGATATGGGTTACCTCTGTTTAATAGGGGAAATGTGTGGACTTCGACAACAGGCTTCCTTTACCATTGAATATTTTTAGATAGTTTGGAGAAAATTCACATAAGGAACTTTAATATATGTGCTATATCCAGGTTTGGTTTTAAAATTTATAGCTTTACAAAATATTAATTCATTCTGAACCTCAGAAGTGAAATATCACAAATTGGAGAATAGCCAGCCAGTCTATTATTGTTAGAGATTGAAATGATAATGTCTTTTTGTTTTACTATTTTCAGAGATGTGCAATATTTCCAGTTTTCTAGTTTCTAGTTTGATTTACGTTAATGTTAGGTGAGTTTTAGTTTATAGTTAGCACTCCCTTTTACACTCCTAATCTTTAAAACCAAATAATGTCTCTGAGTCATTAATAGAGACTATATATTGCTTTTAATTTAAACTTGACTAGTTTTTATTAGCTCTAGTATATGCTTTCCAATGTGAATGTGTTATTAATTTTTTTTTTTACAAAAATTTGTTCAGGTTAATTTTCTCCTTACCTACATTATCAAAGGCTCTGGCTAAATCCAAATCCATGCAATTTCCGTGTATGTTTTACTTTAACAGTTTCAGGAGGTCCTCAACCTGGAACATCAAACTTTTTGCTTTATTTCAGACCTAATTTTTTTAAGATTTTATTTATTTATTTGACAGACAGAGATCACAAGTAGGCAGAGAGGCTCTCTGCTCAGTAGATGTGGGGCTCGATCCCAGGACCCTGGGATCATGACCTGAGCCAAAGGCAGAGCTTTAACCCACTGAGCCACCCAGGTAGATTTGTAGAACAAAACTAAACAAGAAGAGTAAAATAAAGTAAAATAAAGACCAAAAAAGAAGAACAGGCAGGGTTTGTTTTGTTTTGTTTTTTTAACTTTTAAGACATTGCTTAAAGGTCTGGCTTATATATAGGCAGTTCTGTCAGTTTTGAGACCATATAGTGAATACTTCAGTGATTTAAATGAAATTTAATTCAGATCAATTATTATTGTAAAAGCAGCCTTTTGCTAAAGGTTTACTCATACCTTGACTGACGGGTATGAGTTCTGATGACCCTAATTACAGTGATTTTACGTTTACTGCAATTTTACTATGTGCCATACACTATACGTTTTTCACTAGTCGGCTCCTCATCTGTAAGGAAGGTACAGTTATTATCCCCATTGTATAGATGGGAAAATAGGCTGTTGAGTAACTTGCCTGAGATTTTGTCCTTAGTAATGGAGTCAGGATTCAGACCTGCGTACTTTGACTCCAAGTCTAAGCTCTTTATTCATGTAATTCATAATAAACATTTTTTAACATTATTTATTTATTTATTTAAGAGAGAGAGAGCATGAGCAAGGAGGAAAGGGAGAAGCTGAGCAGAGAGCCCAATGCGGGACTTGACCCCAGGACCCTGGGATCATGACCTGAGCCGAAGGCAGACGCTCACCTGATTGAGCCATGCAGGCGCCCCCATAATAAATATTTTAAAAGAAGTTAAAAACTGAGCATGGATGGCTCAGTTGGTTGGGCTTGTGACTCTTGGTTTTGGCTCAGGTCATGATCTCATGGGTGGTGAGACGGAGCCCTGAGTCAGGGACTTGAAGAGTCTGCTTGAAGATTCTCTTTCTGCCCCTCCCCCTGCTCGAGAGCACACACATACACACACACACACACACACACACACTATCTCTCTCTCTCTCTCTCCAATAAAGAAACATATCTTAAAAAGTAAATAAATTAAAAAAAGTTAAAATAAGATCAATTTCAAGCAATCTTGGAAGGTCTTTATATAAGTCCTACCTACACCCTGGAACCTAGGGGAAACCGAGTTCTGAAAATGGCTCATGTACCTACAAAGAGATGTTTCATGTCCGTTTACCCCTGAGCTTCACACAGTGGAGCACTATTGAGTGGCTTGTGGGGTCAGAACATGAAAACAGAATAAAATGATGTGTCACTCACTCTCCCGATTTTGATTGTGATGAAAACATTTAATGATTAGCAGGATTGTTGAAAGTATATGTCTCTTTGGTACCCTGAGTCAATTTTCAGAGCTTTAAATCTGATTAACAGAATCAATAGCCCAGTGGAGGCATTGGTGCATATACTGCAAAGCCTCATGACCCACCATCTCTGCTTGTTACATGCTAGGGATCGCTCTCCCTTGTTGGTAAGCAGCATGGCAGCAGCCAAGTAGTGTTTCCATTCCTATTACTAGTTGTAGTGGCTGTTAGTGTTGTTATTATTTAAAATCCACCATTTTCACAGACCTGGGGTTTTTAACACATTTTGGCATATTTGAGGAAAGGGAATAGTGATTCCCCGAGGAGAAGGGCCCTGTGGAGAATTTATGACATCTTTAGAACAAAGGTGAGGAACTGCAGCAGCCGTGTGCAGCCACGGGATTTCACACAGCGGGGGGCGGGGGGAGAGGGTGGGAGGTGGATGGGGGCTGGCTCATGAGGGCAGCTGCCAGAGTTGGGGAGACCACCCAGCAGCCCTCCAGAGAACCAGCTTCACACCGCTCCCATGGACTTCCTCGCTCACCTGCCTTCCCTCTCCTGATAGGGAAATCAGAACAGCCAAATTCTGGGAATCGACGGAAAGACAGGTCTGACTGAAATGGAAAGCATTCGAAAAATAACAGTGGATAGCTACCTATTAGGCCAGATTAGGGAAGGCCATTAATTCTGAGAAATTTAGAACTTATCTAGAAGGCAATAGGGACTAATAGATTTTTGAAGGGGTCACTCATTTGGGCCTAATCCTAGAAATATTTTGAAATAATTTACCTTAGGGCTAGATGCTGGCTGGTTATAGAATCCAAGCTGGCCAGTAGTAAGCACTTACCCATTCCACACATTTACGGGTACCAAATCATCCATCTGTTATCACAGCTCTATGTTAGGCACTGTTACTGTTCTCATTTTGCCAATGAGGAAACTGAGGCACAGACAGGTCAAATAGCTTAATGCTCATGGGTGGTAGAGCCCAGAGTGGAGCAAAGGTGTTTTGACTCCAATGTTCTTGCTTTTAGCTCTTTTTCATATATTGACAAGTAATGTTTGGAAGCTTATTGCATAAAAAGGACCAGTACTTAAGGAGAAATTATTCTAATCTCAGAGAAATTAATACCCTTTACTTGAATTTCAATTGTTTCCATATTGCCTTCCATGGTCTTCAGCTTTGTCGTAGGGACAGAGCTAAAAAAAAATTTTTTTTTTTTGCATAGGCTTTAGTGATGTTTTTATTAAGTAGAATTGCTACATCAATAACATTTGCTGGATTATTAATTTAATCACATAGCAGAATTTCTGGCCTTTTGGCAGGATGTGTTTACCATTTTAGAAGATTTATTGCAGCTATTTCTTGAAATATTTATATTCAAAAATGCTATATAACACCGCTTATTTAACTCTACGTGGGCTGTTGGTACTTGTACATCATTAAATTTGTGTCTACAGAAAAATCTACACTGGCTACAGAAGGATACACTTCAGCATTACATATTATTTTCTCATCAGTCAAACCGAGCTGTGTTTAGCCATAAGGCCAAAGTAGCAGACACCTTAAAGTGACAATAGAAAGTACTCGATGTATTGGGAATCCTCCAGGAGCTCACAGTTGAATGTGAGCAAGCTATATCCATGAAAATAACAGCAAAAAGAGAAATAAAGTAAATTAAGAGATTGCTGCCATCCATAAAAAAGAGAGAGGATGGCTTCAGGTGGAAGACATTAAAGACGGGACATGCTGCCTTGAGGGGCAAGGTGAAATTCAGGTCTCAGGGCTGAAGACACTATCCTAATTTTAGTGACAGAAGGGGGTAAAAATGTCGCTTCTTGGAACCCACTTCTAGAACGTCTGATTCATTAAATTTTGTGAGGTTGCAGTAGGGATCTTCATTTTTAACAAGCTCTCCAGCAGTTTCTCCTGCCAGTGATCTTCATACCACACGTTGGGAACATTGCCTTAAAGTGGAAGTAGAGGGGTCTAAATCTAAGACCACGAAGAAGTAGATACTAGAAGCTTTGAGTGAATGGAACAGTAGCACTGGTGTTGAGGAGAAGCAGTCTTTGTTGTGTGAGGGTTTTTGTAACCCAGGGAGCTCTGGTTGGAAAGAGATCAAGCTGGTAGAAGAATAAAGACTAAGATAGGTACCGAGATTCTGTGAGGCAGCACATTCACGATGGTCATGATAACCAGTCCTTCTTTCTGCCTCACTGAACAAACTGTCTCATTTGCTTCATTCATAAATAAGATTCAGTTTTACCTCGCTGATGCAAACAAGAACCAGGTGACCCTTTGGGGGTTTTGTACTTCCTGCACAATTTTTTAAAAACTTTTGTTATACAATTTTTGTTGTAAAATGAATTTCTTCTGCAAAATGGCAAAGTGCGGATAAGAATCAGCCACACAAAAATAGGAAACAGGCGCAATATCAAGCAATAAGAAATACTCATTTTGGACCAACATTTCAGAAGGAAAATGTATGCTTGAGGGAAAAGGAAAGAATAGCGAGAAGTTCCTATAGTATTCTAATTCTATGACACAGGGTTTTGGAAGGTACGTTGAAAAAGTGGGTGCTGCCTATTGTCTGTGACCTTTCCTGCTTGTTAGTTTGTTTTCTTCTCCCCAATGTTTAGTTAGAGTCTAATGAAAAAAGGAGTGTATCTAAATGGAGCTGTGATTCAGTTATGATTAAAGTTCAACAGTGATGTATAATTAATCACCATTTTACTACTTATATATTGGGTTAGACAGCAGTCATGTTTTTAACTGTATAATACATCCTGATTCCTAGAAAATAAGACCGTTGTTTAACAGGTTCCTTTTTAAATATTAGCAAGTATAAAGAAGCAGAGGGGACAAGAACGAGGAGAGCTGGGTCTTGACTTTATTATTTACTAGGTGTGTTAATTGGGCAGGGGGCTTCAACCCATACCTCAAGTTTCCCATTTATAAATGAGTTAGAGTGCTAGTTTAATAAATGGTATTCTTAATGTTGATATTTGAAAGGCAATTAGTTACTTTCCTAGTTTCTGTCAAAATTAATGGTAGCTTCCATGACAAATTTTTATGGGTACTTTGAATTATACATTTGCATGTGTCAGAAATAGTTCCTATAATCAACTAGTTTGAAATACACTGGTAGTCAGAAATAGCTTACTGTCATTTACTCACAAGGGCATTTTTCTCCCTTTGCAGAATCAAATATTATCAAAATATATTGTCAGTTCACTTTGGTTTATTTAGAAGGTTCTACAGTGGTGGAGAGGCAGAAATACCAGTCTGTCACTTATAGAACTATTCTGTGGGTCGCATCCAAGACTACAGTGGTCAGCTGAACTCACACATATTTTCCAGGCCTAACTGGAAAACTCCATTGCCACTGGCAGGTTTTATGCACCTGTTTTTCTTCCCTGTGGAGTCTCATACCTGAGAAACACGGAAAAATGTTCTTTTCCTAAATTGAAAAACTCAGCTGTAGTCTAAATGAAATGGGATAAATTATCTTTTTCACAATTATCCATTAAAGGGAGAATTAGAATTAATATTAATCACAGATGTTTCATCAAGTTTTATTATCAACCAGATTGACTGCCAAAGTGCTTTCTGGAAGACATTTTCTCTCCCTCCCCCACCTGCTACTGAGAACAAACTGTTATTATGGCTCCTTAGATAAAGATTAATGGTTTTGGCAATTCATTTGAGGAAATCTGTATTTTACTGTACACTCCACTTCAATTCAAGACATCTCTGAAAAGCGAGGCTTGCCACTTCCCTGATAGAATTACACAGTGAAGACACAAGACGGTCTGATTCTTTCCACCATCAGAAACAGATTAATCAGTACACAGCCCTAGATTGGTATCACCAAACCCATATGTATGTATTTTTAAATTTTGGCACCTTGTTGATAGATAAAACAAGAAAAACGCCTATTTAATTCAGGTATTTTAGCAACTATATTTTTACCTATCACACCTACATTAATATCACTTATAATTTTTTTTTGTCCTCTCTCTTTCAGGGATAACTCACTACACACTGGGTAACCCTTATAATAAGTATGACTGGTAATGCCTCATCCATTTGCAAAGTATACCATAGATGGGTACTATATTCATTAAGATTCCCAACTTGTAAACAGTATTTGTCAGTTCTAGCTAACTTAAACAAAAATAGAGGAACTTTCTCCCTACTGAAGAGAGTAATGCATTTAACCGAAGACCAGAGGATCAACAGTCACCGAGGCAGTACTGGGGATCCAGAACCTAGAAACAAGTGGATAATTAGAAGTACCTTGTCAAGACGCAGCCATTCCACTTTCTCAGCTCTAACATTTCTCCCTTCCTTGTATCACTGTACTCAGGATTCCACTTTCTGGGAGAAGGAATTTGATTGGCATAGATAGTTGTCCTTGGAAAGAATAAAGAGCACCTTGACTGACAACCCCACCAAGACTGTAAGAAATAAGGAAAGAGGAGTTCATCCAAGTTTTTGCGGTGGTGGTTTGGTTTTTAGCCTCCAGAAGATGGGCATTGGTGCTGACTAGGCAAAAATGAGCACTGGCCAAAACAAGGGTAAATATATTTCATTGTTGAACGGTAGTGGGGAATACATGGGATGGTTCAAAATAAATAGAAAATCTATGTGGCAAATCCTTTAAGTGCAACAGGAGCAGAGCATCAGTTTAACATTTATATTTCTGATTTGTTGTACAGTAATAATTTATCTTTGTTTAGTACTTTTGCACACTTTACTATGTTCCAACAAATTAGAGAATGTGACTCATCTTTTTCACTTAAGATTTCCCTCACATCCAATTGCTTTTCTTCCTTTCAGTGGGAAAAGCAAAAACTTCAGACAGATAATGGGAATTTTCCTTACGCACAGATTTACAGCTTTCTTTCATTAACAGCAGCAGAATATAAGAAATGTGCGGTGGAATGAGTTAAGCCCATTCTGGCCCTGTCCACTGCTAGTCAGATATGGAATCAGTCAGGTAACTGAGTCTGTCTTCAAATGTAAAATGACGGAGTTGATCTAGGTTGGAGATCCCAAGGAACAAGAAATTAAAGATGTTATAATTTCTGACATCAAGTTTAAGTTTGCCAAATTCTAGGTTAAAGTTACTTCTTCTCCCCTCCTTTGAAGGGAAAGCAAGACTTCCTGGGCCCTTAAATGTACGGCCATGCACTGCAGGTCTCCAGAGAGAAAGAGAGAGAGAGATGATCTCTTTTCTTCATGAAACTTATTAGACATAGGACACTCTTTTTCATTGGAGCATCTGGAAGGACCTGGTTTGCGTGGAAGAAGGTTAGATTCTTTATAAAATCCCATTCAGCTTTAAAATACACTAAGTATGTGCTTCTCCTAATTACAAAAAATGTGAAATCTGGTTTTTTTTAAAGATTTTATTTATTTATATGACAGACAGAGATCTGTAGGAAGAGAGGCAGACAGGGGGGTGGTGGGAAGCAGGCTCCCTGCTGAGCAGAGAGCCCTATTCGGGACTCGATCCCAGGACCCTGGGACCATGGCCCGAGCTGAAGGCAGAGGCTTTAACCCACTGAGCCACCCAGGTGCCCCTGTGAAATCTGTTTTAATACCATCCATCATCCAGCCCTTTCTCTATAGTTAGCATATCAGGCTTTCTGTATAGTTGAACCTGTATCCTTGCATCTAATCCTCTATTAAGGTGAGTAACAAACAAACACAAACTAGTTTTCTCTTCCTTCCAGGATTCATGTTTGTAATGAATCATGCCACTTAAACTGCACTGGCTGTTCCCGTGAAAGTTTTTGTTTTTTCTTTTCTCCAAATAACTTTTGTCACTTTTTAAAAAAGATTTTATTTATTTGACAGACACACAACGAGAGAGGGAACACAAGTAGGGGGAGCAGGAGAACAGGCTTCCCGTGGAGTGGGGAGCCTGATGCATCCTGGGATCATGACCTGAGCTGAAGGCCAACGCCGAAGGACTGAGTCACCCAGGTGCCCCTCTAAAGTCTTACTTTAAATGTTGATCCAAAACATGAAAACAGCACTTGATCAGACCTGATAAAGAAGTAGACCGGTCTGATGCAAAGTTCAGTCTGCAGCTTAGGTGGGTTTTGTTTTTCCTGAGGTATACCTGTGCTGTTTGGGGTCTGCTATTTTTCTTTTCTTCATTGTATTGAACTTAATCCCACTTTATTTTTTTTAATTTTTATTTATTTATTTGACAGACAGAGATCACAAGTAGGCAGAGAAGGGGGAAGCAGGCTCCCTGCTGAGCAGAGAGCCCAATGTGGGGCTCGATCCCAGGACCCTGAGATCAGGACCTAAGGCAGAGGCTTTAACCCACTGAGCCACCTAGGTGCCCCTTGATCCCACTTTAATGTACCATCTCACTAGTTGGCTTCAAGAACCAGTTTCCCCATTTAAATAATTCCACTTACAAACCTGTTCTCAAATCTCAAGTTTCTTGATGAAAAGTAAGTAATAACCCTGAAAGTGACTAAGATGGGGACAAAAGGAAGGGAGGCACTCCTGAATATGCCTTCACCGTTGGTCCTGAGCACTGTTAGTCCTGTTTTTGCAATGCATAATTAGGCAGCTCTGCACTCCTAGTACTACGTCATAATCTCTTCATCTGCCATCTTACTCTTCTATAAAAGGTGTCATGCCACCTACATGGCTGTTTCACTACATCGTCCCTGTGCAGCCTCCTGAGTCCTTCTGCTGCCCAGCAGGCCTGTGTGGGAAGTGCCCCCTGGTGCTTTAAATCATTAAGGTCTGTCTGCTGGGCCCAAAGGGTCCCCCAAATCTTGACTGATATCTTTGGAAGCTACTCTAGGATATAGCTGTATAGGGGCTTTTACACTAAACCTCTAAAAACAAGTGAGACGGGGCACCTGGGTAGCTCAGTGGGTTAAAGCCTCTGCCTTCGGCTCAGGTCATGATCCCAGGGTCCTGGGATCAAGCCCCACATTGGGCTCTCTGCTCAGCAGGGAGCCTGCTTCCTCCTCTCTCTCTCTCTCTGCCTGCCTCTCTGCCTGCTTGTGATCTTTGTCTATCAGATAAATAAATAAAATCTTTAAAAAAAATAAAAATAAAAACAAGTGAGATATTGTCCCTACCCCCCCCCCCCCCCCACACACAGTTCCTAGGGTGAACATGGCGTGGTATTCAAGAAATGCTGTTTAACTACTTTGTGCCTGGTACTCCAGGTCAGCAAGTGTATCCAAACTGCCAAAAGGCCCTAAAGGAACCTGCCCCTTTGGAGGCTTTCAATGTCTTTGTGTACTGATGTAGAATTTAGCACAGTTCAAAACTGATGGAAACACCCTCCCCCCATTCCATACAGAGCCCCCAACTTCTTTCTGTCAAACTCCTTGGTTCTTCCTTCAAAAAAATTTCAAATTTTGGATCTTACTCTCTAAAATGTAAGATCACAGGGCACCTAGTGGCTCAGTTGTTAAGCGTCTGCCTTCAGCTTAGGTCATGGTCCCAGATTCCTGGGATTGAGCCCTGCATCCAGCTTCCTGCTCAGTGGGAAGCCCGCTTCTCCCTCTCCCATGCCCCCTGCTTGAGCTCCCTCTCTTGCTGGGTCTCTCTCTTATTTATTTAAAGATTTAGATAAAATCTTTGAAAAAAATAAAATAAAATGTAAGATCACAGGACACCTGACTGGCACAGTTGGTGGAGTGTGCTGCCCTGATCTCGGGGTTGTGAGTTCGACCCCCACATTGGGTGTAGAGATTACTTAAAAATCTTAAAAAGAATAAAAATAAAATGTAAGGTCCTGCAGGCAAGGAATGTGTATCTCTTCTTTCTTATTGTAAATAAAGTGCCACAAGGAAGGGAAGGGGGATTAGAAAAAGGATGGACCCATCTACTCCGTGAGAATCCAGGGGATTCCAATGGAAACCACTAAAGTTTTGACAGTGAGGATTCCCGCTTTATGACATTTTTGATCCATGCATATTTAAAGAAAATGACAAGGCAGACAATGCCAAGTATTTTTACAATTCTGCTCTCTATTCTAGAGGAAGTTTGCAACTGAAATGGGGTAGAAAGAAATAATTGGTGTTGATTTTATTCCCTTGAGGAAATCTGAACAGGTCTATGTCATTTTAAACAAGCACGACATATGAAAATTAGGATTTTACAAAAGATAAATTGCAGAGTGATCATTCCATTTACAGAAGTGGAATTCTTTTCAATAGCCCTGGAGCATGTTTTAAATTATTTGATTTCTAAAAATCTAGTTGATGTATACTTTTTAGAATCAAATTGGTCACGAGGGGAGCAAAAGTAGTTGGAAATTTGGAAAAGAGAGCTTTAGGTGAGTGCGAAGAACGTTTCTTGGGGAGTGCAATGAAATCCTCGGTGCCTGAGAATTGAGGTAATTTTATAAAGCTCTTCCTTACTAATATGGTGGCGGGGGTGCGGGGTATGTGCGTGTTGTGTTGCTGAGGGCAGGCTGTGGCAGTAGCTCTGGCCTTGACTGGATTTGTACACAGTATTATACTGTGCAGAGAATAGGGGCTGTTGGCTACTTATGAGAAATAACAGTTCTATAACTTCATTAGTTTTTAAAATTAGTATCATAGACAGCTCCCACTTTTCACCACTGTGCTTTCTGGAAATAGAATCATAAAGCAGAGGGTTGTAAAGTGCCTCCCATTTTCCTCCAGGAGTAATATCTTAATTGAGACTGTATCTCTGACCATATATTTGAGAAAAAATAAATCATAACTATGACCAACCCGATGTCAATGGCAAAGATGCAGTAGCCATAATCTTCCATGGTTATTTAAAATAGTAAAATTATACTCTTTTCTATAAAAAGGATATAAATATATTATACACATTGATTTTACATGCTCTCTAAAGAATATGTTCAGCAAATAAAAAGTTCAACTAAACTATTTCATAAATTTTAGCAGAACTAGTTATACTATAAATTCATTAAATATTTAATTGCTAATAATTTGGTTCTTTGTATTTAAGAGGAGCTTTGGGGATGATTTCTTTGCCCTAGTTCTGTCCACGGTAGCTTGAGTGAACACTTTTCTTGTGATGAATGTCCCTGGGCCACATCAGCCTGTTCAGTATCCTCCCCTCACCACCGACAACCCCCCCACGCCACCCGCGTAAGATAAACCTTGATGGGTTATTTGGTGCCTCTGAAATGCTAAAGTTCGGGTTTCTAAACTTGTAAAATGAGGAGACTGAACTAGATTGTTCCCAGGGTTCACACCCTTGAGTTTCGTGATTCAGTGACGTCAGCTTGTAGGTTGGTTATAAGGGGGCAAAAGTGCTCCGTGTTTAGCTGGTGATAGATGATGGTGATAAAATTTGTCTCTAGGTCCAGAGTTACCCCCTTTTGCATTTTCAGGCTAATCAGGGCTGCAGCTGCTTAGCATTACTCCAAATGATGGCCACCAAAAAAACCTGACCTCCTTTTTGGACCGAATGCTTTGCTGATACTTTGCTGCCATTTGCCTTTACCCTTCACAGGAATGCCTTGAAAACAAGCACCAGGTTATTAGTAGAAGCTTTTTCAAAAGTACTTTAAAATCATTTTGCTTTATACAAATATGTTTTAGTGCATCTTAATTGAATGTGGGGGGGAGGGAACCACTCTATCTTGAAAAATAAGCCACTCATTCACATTTATAGCAGGCTTAAGGACCTACTTACATTGCAGGAAACTCACATGCCTACTCAGTTATTGGCTTTTTTCTTTTCCTTTTCTCTCCTAAACTTGTGATTCTGTGGGCATTTATGGCAGCTCAGTAAGCAAACAAGCATTTTCTTGGGGTGACCTTTTCTTTCATTCATTTATCTTTTCTTTTCCTGCCTTCATTCAACAGATATTATTGAGTGCTAGAGTGCTGGCTAGATGTGTTTTGGGTTCTCTATGTACAGTAGAGAAAAAAAGAGCCAAAAGCCTTGCTTTAATAGAACGTACACTCTGTTGGGGAGCCAGGGGTGGGGATGGGGATAAACAAACAAATTTGAAATATGTCAGGTAGTTGGTAAATGCTATGATGGAAAAATAAAATAGGAGCTAGGGGATATAAACATAGGGAAACTGCTATTTTATATATAAAAATATATATATTAAAGGATTGTCCATCTATATAATCATAATATAGAGTGATATAAAGAAGTAGGTAGGGGATACAAAGAGGTAGATCAGGACAGGCCTTTCTAATAGTTAACACTTGAGGGGGGGGTCTGAAAGAAGTGAGGACACAAGCCATGTGTCACTGTTCCAGATAGAGGGAACAGACAAGTGCAGAGCAGAGTTGTGTGCCTGCATGGCTGGAGCAAGATGAACCCCAAGAGAGCTCTATAACAGTGTGGAAGTGTGTGTGTGATGGCTTGGGAGGTGGGGTCATGGATGATCCTGGATTTCAGAGTGTGATGGGAGCTGTTGGAGGATTTTAAGCAGAGATGGAACATGATCTGACTTAAGTTCTACCACGATCACTCTGAGCTCTTATCCACCTGTCCGGGGTGGAACAGAATCCTTTGTTTCTCTGGCTGGATGGGATCCTTTGGATGTGGTCCACTAAAAGGGAAGAGTTTTTGGAAATAGATAGTGCAGGAAATGTTACATATGCTGTTGAGTAGACATTGGTGGAGCAGATACATATACTGCAAGATAAAATGAAAAAGATACAAAGATACAAAGTCATCCTTCATGACTTCATGATGAATGACTTCAAGGATGAATGACTTCATCCTTCATGAACCCCTATCCTTATTGAAGTTAAGGTGAGAATTAGTGACTCTGTTGCATCTGGGTTTTTTTCTGAGGCATCAAGAAAGGCCATTGACTCTGTCTATATTGTAAATAGGCAGGTGGTTTTGGGCTCAGCAGGGCCCTCTCCCAGACGGAGCCCTCTCAGTTGGGTTTTGGAGAGGAGGAATTTCTGCTTTCTGTGTTAATTTGAGTTCTTGTGTCACCTAATTTACTTCTCCACCAGGCCAAGACTAAGGCACGATGGAGGGTAGGGGGGTGGGCAGAGGGTGGAGCAGGCAAGAACCGCCCAAATCCCAAGAGATGCCAGGAGGTCAGAGACAGCACTGCCAGGCTGAGCAATCTCTCCTTTCATAGGGAAGTATGTACTAAGAATGCTGCCAATTTTCCCAGTTTTCTTTCTGGAACATTTAGTTACTATGTTTTGTTTCGTGTTTTTTCCTACAGTAGTGCATATGGGTACTTAGGAGTAGTACATCAGTTACAGTAATATAATATTAAAAGGCTTTTTCTAGACACGCACCTGATGGGGAAATGTGGGTAGGACATGTCTCTGCAAGCAAAACCTCATTTGGTTTGCTTACTAAAACCTCTTGCAAATGCTTAAGATTACACAGTCAAGTTCTACCAAGTTTTAACCTACTCCCAGACTTTTTTGGAAGGACTTCTAAGAGCTTCTGGGAAATTATGCAACAAATATTTGAAGTAGGGCAGCCATGAAGAGAAGTATGATTTATACGATAAACTGAGGTTGTATAGTTCTGGCATTAGAAAGACGTGGATGTGAATATCCGCTGTGCCATACACCAGTTGTGTATGTCATTGGCTAACTTCTGATCCCTGTAAGCCTCAGTTTCCTCATCTCTTAAATGAGAATAATAATTCTGCCTTGCAGAACTGTTCTGAGGATTAAATTTAATAAACCTGGCACTGTGCCTGGTGTGTAGAAATGGTAGAAAAATTGTAGCTATAATAATAAAATTATTATTATGCATATTATTATGCAGGGAAATGGAGTTCCCTCCCACAAAGCTCCATATCAATTAATAATTTCATGTTTCTAATTTGTATTTGGTCAAGTTAAATAGAGAAAAAGAAATATTATGGAGAAAGAATATTGTAGGGTAATTGGTGCCAAAAGAATCCTAAAATAAAAATATAAGTCTTGTTATTAATCCCTTATAACAATCATTTGTAACCATTCTGCGACAGATTTATTGACTACAGCATTCATTTAGAAATGCTAAACTAATGAGAACTTGGCCATTAGTTGTGATAATGGTCTATCATTTTGAGCTTGAACCATGTGTACTTATTTGGCCTCTTTTCAAAACAATAAATTATTTCAAACTCATTTCTTCTCTTGAAAATGTCCTTATGATTTAGGTCATGCTTTGGATTTTGAGAGTAGTACTCCTATAATCCATCATCCAAAATAAACTAGGATTCTGGGCTATTTTAAGATTGAGAAACTTCAAAGTTTTTTTTTTTCTCTCCAGAAATTGCATAAAGGGGTAACAGAGGCTCCTCAAGCCTCTAATTTATCTTCTTCTGCCTGTGCTTGATTGTTATTCCATATTAAGGTTATTTTCCTTTTAAAATAGCTCTGCACAAAGAGAATATACTGCTAAATACTATTGCAGGGGAATGTTTACAGATGCAAATGACTTCTATTTAAGGAGCTCATGATTAAAACTTGAAAGAATGTGGCACTAGAAAGCATGTGAATAACCTTTGAAAAATCTCACAATAGAACTGAATATGGGATATTTATAATCTGGGATTACAGCTATAAGGGTATGTGTGAATATGCATGTTCAATATGCTGCAGAGGACCTCCAACTGAAACATGTTCATTTTACTTTAATTTAGATAAATTAACTGTTTCACTAATGGGAACCTGTAATGTAGAACGAACTAGAAGGCCAGTGCAGAATACTAGAAGGAACTAGTATTATATTTGCCGCCAACAAGTACGCCAGACGATTTCCACGATGCCATCTTTCTGATAAAGACAAGATATCTTGTTGATAAGTTCTTCGCAGGGCCATTTCAATCTTCCGTAGTCGCTTTGAGGCTTGAAGTGTATTTCATTATTTCTTTTTTTCTTTCTTTCTTTCTTTTATAATTGCTCACAGAGCAGGCTGCTAATAAAATCAGGGGGAAAATAAAAGCTGTGATCACAGGCAGACCTAGTTTTTCAATCAGTTCCTACCCAGAGGAGATGTGCCCTTTGGTTTCTTGTCAGGACTAACCTTCTGGGGTCATCCAAGGGCTCAGTATAAGTTGTGTGTCTCATTTTGGTGGAAATCATGTCTTCCACCCTCTGGTGTGCTAGGCAGTCCCGGCTCCTGCCCCGCGTCTGGGTTCTGGAAGCTGGTCTGGCGCAGACCCTGGCTGTACACAACTAATGAACATGTCATGCGCATCTTGAGTTTTCCAGTCTCTGGCACAGCTGTGGCACTTTCCCCCCCTGCTGCGAGGCACAGCACGCTGGCCATTTGTTGGCAAGTTCATATTTCACACTGCAGGGAATTGAAATGATTGAACAGACAGAAGAAGAGTTTTATTTGCAGTAGCCTACGTATCCCCAGACTCTGATTTGGCATAAAACATCTGCTTCATGATCTGCTTCAAGGCCAGTTCCTTTCCTCTAACAAAGGTTACGACTTCAGGCAAGCTGTGCTTCCACTGGCAGGAGGAAATTTGCCGGAAGACTTGATTGAGTCAGAATCAAAGCCTCCTGCCACAGAATTTCTTTTTGCAATTATCTTCCAAGAGGCAGCCAGACTCTAAATGTATCAGTATAATAAATGTAACGAAATAAGGCAGACACGCCTTTCCCCCTGTTGCTGTCATCCAGTTGGGCACCCACACCCAGAAGCCTGTGAGCCTCTCCCACCCACCTGTCAAAACAGACACACACACAAACACACACACACACACACACCACCACCACCACCACCCCCTTGGTGAGAGCCCCTCGTAGGTATGGCCCTTGGCTGTGTTTCAGCCCATCGGCATGATAAATAAGCACCTGCACTGGACCTACCTGCAGTGTTTACATCTTTCAGATGATAAAAGCAAATTGGCCTGATACTGAAGGTAATTATTACTATTTTTCATGGTGAGGAAGCATCATATATAGCCTTTGTTTTGTAGTGTGGTCCTAATTGCTAATTATATTTACCCGCATGGTTTTGTTGTGCAGAGTCATATTTGTTGTGCAAGACAGTCCTCGCTAGCCTTACAGACATATATGCAAAATTAAATCTTGACATTTTATTATGCTAGAGCAATTAGATGCCATCCTCGTAATGAGAAACATGACATCTTCATCGTTCTCCTTTATATTTTCATGTTGTTTTAAAGCAGACATTTACCAGAACTGAACACAGTCACACACACACGTGTGCGCGCGCATACACTCACACACACACACACACACACACACACACACCCCTAATTGAATATCTGCATATCTCCAAGGAGTCCTGTGGGTGAAACCATGTATTCATCTTCCTTAGTTCTTAGGCCACTTTGGTTTAAGAGTAAGAACTGTTGCTTTTATGAAGTGCCTTTTTCTATAAAGTCAAAACCTCACAGCAGTGCACAGAAAGCCAATGGTATAAAGGAGCTAAGTAGAGTCTTTAATAGAGAGAGCTGGGTTGTAAGTGTTTTTGTTCCTACGGAGCAGATAGATTTGGCTCCATCTGTTCCATATTCATAACAAAGGAGCGCACTTACAGGAGGGCCAACTTCCCCGGAGCCGCCTGGTAATGATCTTTTCACCACAATGAAAGCATCTGAACCCAGTGGCTTGGCCCCACAAAAAGCAGCTAGCAGGATTGCCCGTCAGAACCCCGATTTTCTCGTAACTCAGGTAGACATAAATTTTCCCAATATACGGAATGAAAAAAAATCGACCGATTTCTCACCTTCCTGCTGCACTATGTCTTTAGGAAGCTCAAAATACATGAATATAGCCTCCCATTCCACAACCACAAAAGATTTGTAATTAGATCATCAGATGAGGGGAAGTTTGTACTCAAAGTATCTAAAGATATCACCGGGGAGAGGCTATTCTTCAAACTTTTAAGTTGTTTCTATTCAGATTTTCTAATCTTTTTAAAACTGGGGTTAATGAATAGAAATATGAGTTATACCAAATAAGGAAAAACCCCTGTTGAGTTTTGTAATTAGCAAACTTCAAAGTCAATTTCAGCGGAGACCTCTTAGATTAAAAAGATAAGTTGACCCAAGAGTACATACTTTTCCTTCCACTAAGCAGAAGAAAAATAGAATGAATTTTTTGCCTAAAATGCTAAGCTATACAAAAAAACCTTCCTATTTATATGACATGTAGAGTCAGCATCAAAATGTAAATGATTCCTTAAAACTTAAATAGCACACTGGTATTAATATCATAGCTAGTGGATAGAATTCTTGTATTTATATGCTAGCTTCACAGATTCCTTAAGAAACAAGAACATATTTTGAAATATAATAATTCTTTTCTCCATTCTGTGTACTCTTCAAATACGAGAAGCTCCTAAAAAATACATCACTGATTTATTTAATATACTTTATGTTAAAGTTATAATTGTAATTTATCAAACATTTCGTTTTACATCTTGGTACCATCTGTGCATTATCTGCTTGCTAAACTAGGATTACTGGCAGATCAAATAGCAAACAAATCTCTTAAAAAGTTTGCTGTGGCAATAAAGTGGACAAGGTTTTCATCTAGCTTTGAAATTGCTCTGTATTTTAGCAAGAGCAAATATAAAGGTAATATTCACAGAGTGAAAAACATAGCTAATCAGTCTGTGAAGATCTTGGGTTTCCAGAACACCTTGGTTCCCTTTGTAACTATGGACCTGAGTATTTCTGGCATATTCGGTGTTTACTTCATTCACTTATTCATTCCTTCAAAATTGTTTTTTGGGTGCCCGCATTGGACCAAGCACTGTATTATGTTTTGGAAACACCATGATGTATTAAAAAAAGGTTATTGCTTCTGGAGCTTACAGTTTAATTGGGAGATAGACAATAAGCCAGGAAACAAATCTCTAATTGCCAGTTACACGAGAACCTATAAAGGAACTAGATGCAGTGACAGAGAAAAATAGAGAAGATAGCTTTCAGTCCGGTGATCATGGAAGGCCTCCCTTGGGAGGCAGCATTTGACCCACGGCCCAAAAGGAAGTATCAAGTGTGAGTTTTGGTTGCAGAGGATAGTTTATGTCCATAGGAAAGAGTACTTAAAGGGTTAGTTTGGATTTCAAATTTGATATTTGACCTATTAAATAGCAAATTTTAAAAATCTTTAATATTTCAAATATAGCCTAGACTAGAAAATGTAAGTATTTGACTCCATTTACAAACTTGGTGCATTAAACTCCTTTAACCACTAAAGATGTAACATATTCTCTTTGCTTTTTATTTTCAATTCAAATACAGTTAACATTTGTAATTGTATTTGAACATTAGTTCAGGTATTAGTTCAGGTATACAGTAAGAATGACTCAGCAGTTCTATACATTACTCCGTGCTCAGCATGATGTCTTTCCTTTTTAAGTACTTAAATTGACTATTAAACCTTCTCAAGTATTTAAGTAGTTCCTACCATAATTTAAAATGAAACCTATGTCTTAATTCTGGTCAATGTTTTAAAATTGTATGTAAACCTACGATGTCATTTAGTCAAAAATCCTTAATCGGTTGTTCCATTACAGATTTTAAGTTATCATTCCATGTTTCACCAGTTACTCTGAATGGCCAAAGCTGTCATACACTTTGAAAGCATTAAGGTTCCACATTCTCAGGTGCTTTTTTCACAGACAAAAAAATACTAGATGTATGATTTTGATGCTCTTTAAAATGCCCATACTTCATTTTTAAACTCAGCCGTGCCTAAGATATAGCCGTATCCCTTAACACAATCTTGGGATTATGTTCTCATTTTGTGTTTGAGGTACCGTAACTTGCCAAGCCTTCTTAATGACTAGAGGATTTCAGGGAGCATGGCTTCAGTCTTCACCTCTGATTACCATGTCTCAGTGTCACTTTTCTATCCTTAAAGGAGACTGAGGTCACCGGATTCTCACATCACTGCCTTTACTTTCCTGTTTCCTGGTGAGGCCTGCGACTCCTACTCAGACTGATCATTTTATGAGATTCTCTAGATCTTTGGCTCTAAAGATGCCTACATTCCTTTCATTTGCATCTTATCTCTCGGACCACACACTTGCAGATATAACAATAATACCTACTTGAATTTTGTGTGTCTCCCCAGGTTCTGGCTCTTTGGTCAGTTTCTGAGATGGTTCTATAGGAAGCAGCTGGCAGAGAGGAGGGAGGGACCTTCCAAGAAAGGGGATCTTTTTTTCCCCTTGACCCCTTTTCTCTATTTTGTTGTTTATTCTAATCCTGAGTTTTCATTCACGTTTGGTCAAGGGCTCCACAGGTTTTTGTTGCCTCTAGACTCATTCTCCAAATCTTTATGGAACACACGTTTTTGTTTTTGTTTTTGGTTTTTAATTATTTATTTATTTGACAGACAGAGATCACAAGCAGGCAGAGGGGCAGGCAGCAGAGAGAGGAGGAAGCAGGCTCCCCACTGAGCAGAGAGCCCGTTGAGGGGCTGGATCCTAGGACCCTGGGATCATGACCTGAACCGAAGGCAGAGGCCTAACCCACAGAGCCACTCAGGTGCCCCTGGAACACACGTTCTGAACAAAGCAGTGGACTCCAGGGCACTGAGAACCCAGCAGTGCTCCGACCTGCAGAGGACCCTCAATTCCACTGGCAGAGATGCAACGTTTAACAGCCAGCTGTAAGACCAAACAGGATGGGGGACGTGCTTTTAATTACCTGATAGAAACAAATCCATGTCAGAACCCCAAAAGAGGGTTTTTGTGTTGGAAGAACAGGAAAAGAGTTCAAGTGGCCCAAGACAGCTGGGATTTTGAGAGGCAGAGGAAAAGCTTGAATGAGAAAAGGGAGACAGGGAGGTTCTGGAGGGGAATGTTGTTGGGACTAACTATTGATGTGGGTTAAAGTAGGGAAGAGGGGGAGAGTTAAAGAAGGAAATAAAAGTTGGGGGCAGATAGTGAAACCCCAGCTGCTCTGAGTCTGCAGGGTTCTGCCCTGTACCGCACAGCCAGTAATTTTCCTGGAAACGGTCCTTTCACTTAGAGATGAGAGCAAACCAGAATTCGGACCCTCCCTATCCAATAGCTTTGATTTTACTCACTCTGTCAATATTAAAACCTTCATCAAGGAAAGCATTTCTGGTGTGAAATGAAATGTACAGTCCTGGTACCTAAAAGAGGTTCCTCTTTGGTAGAATTTAGCTTTTTTTTCTTTTTTCTTTTTTTAGATTTTATTTATTAGACTGCACATGAGAGAGCACTAGTGGGGGGGGGAGGGGCACAGAGAGAGGGAGAAACAGCCTCCCCCCACCAAGCAGGGAGCCCTACATTAGGGGTTTGATCTTAGGACCCAGGGATCATGACCTGAGCCAAGGCAGGTGCCCCAAACTTAGCTTTCTAAAGCGGGAGCATGAATTTCTGCTAGCCTTTAGGGTTCCATGGGGCCTGCTACCCAAATGGACACACCCTGCACAGATACTTAACCTTAGCTCCAGAAATAGCAGACATTGGGGCCTACTGGCTAGGAAAAGCAAATCATTGCTATGCATACATAGATATTTACCCAAATATGATGCAAAAGAATATTGAAGACAGGCCCAAGCACTCTTCACAGCCGCATAGTATCCCTGGCCTGGGGTGGTGTTGGCCTCTCCTCGGGCTGCTCTCAGTCAGCGCCAGCCTTCGCGCCGCTTCTGTGCCCGGCCTGCTCACTGTTCAGCCAGAGCTGTGTCCTCAGCTTTGGGCGCCGTCCCTCCACTGTAATAGCTCGGTCACACTCTCCACATGGACTGAGAAGAGAACTCACAGAATCTTAGCATGATTTTCAAAAGGAACAGGTCATCCAGCGCCCTTTCTGACTCCCTGAACTCTCACCCCTGCCAAAGTGCACGTCCTCACACAAACCCCTTCACCCCCCGCGTCCGCCGCAAAGCTGTGGTTGAATCCAGTTTTCTTATTTAGGCTACAAATAAAAGGTCACCCTTGTCCCCCTGTCTTTCCTTACCATGAAGAACTTGATCACCACCATCCATAACCCGGTCCCTCCCCTTCCTGTAAATGTGTGCTCAGAACTGGGGTCAGCTTGCTAAGGGAGACGGCGGCGCTGAAGTACAGAGCTCCTGCCGTCAGTGTGTAGACACGTGAACTGATGATTCTAGACCTGAAGGGATCTGTCACCTGAGTTTCCAGGTACAGTAGAACAATCCACTATCAGACTTAATTTTTTTTCTGCAGGGAAAGAGAGGCTCAGGTAGGTTTAGCAGATGACTGAAAGGCACCACAGACGTCAGAGTAGGTGAACCAGGGAGAAGATTCAGATCATCTTTGGGTGTGTACTCAAACCACTAAACCCCATCCCTTCCAAGGCCCCTCACCAGGGAAGATAAGGATGATAGGGGTTATGAAATCTTCGAAGAAATAATTGCTTATATCCAGGAGCCTCTGTGGATTGTATTAACTTGATGATTTATTAGTAATTGACTGTCTTGCTACATTAGTGCTATAGGATAACAGCACTGTTGCTGTTAATACTGTATGAATGAGTAACGGGATCTGTGGCCTTCACTGCTTATGAGTTAACAGACACCCCAATAACAGACCACAGAGGTGGCACAAGGAGCCTGTGGAGAAGGAATAGTATAAATAGCGCTTCTCTGGGATTCTAGGAATCCTACCCTTTGTCTGAGTTTTTGTTTTTTTTATTACATTTACTATGTGGCTTCTAGCTGAAGAAGAGTTTTCGTAAGTGAATCATTCTGTGTATCTGCATCATACTTATTATACTGCATTATACTTATCTGTTACAACAGGCAAAATTCACCAAAATCACCACAAACAAGAGAGAAAGAACAATCTGACCTCAATGACCAGGGACAGTCATTTCAATAGTGTGGCCTCAGGCAAGTCTGGGTCTCAGAAAATAGTTCTAACACAGTTTATAACAGGAAGCTTACTTTTCCTAACTGTTCACTGATTTATTTTTTTAAATGTAAAATATCCAACAAGGAACAAAGCCCTAAACCCAAGGAAATACAGTTAACATTTAAAATGCTATCTAAATATTATCTTGCTTTCTATGCCTATGTGGACTGGATTGTTCCAGTCACATAATGGCAGGAGATAAATTTAGGCTGACATATTTTTTTCTCAAAAAGACTTGGAAAATGTTCTTATATAGAGGATGTTTTTAAAAGCATTCTCTGAAACCCAGGTTATTTTTTGGTCATGCCTTGATAGATACTAAAGTATAAGGGGCAAGCCATGCCCTCTTGAATAAAGCAGTAGGAGCAAGTTTGTTGTCCCTGAGCTTTAAAAAGCAAGTAAGAATTTGCCCACACTTGAAACAAATGTGTACAAAAACAGGATAATGTCCTATTTGTTTTCCTAGAAATCAGTGGAAAGAAACTTGTCCTCAGCCATTTATTTGAGGTTGCTCAGAAAAAATAATTGATCTACTGAGGCTTAGCTCCTGGAATTTAAATAATACTTAAGTTAGCATTGGCAGTGAGAATTTTGCCTGAGGGGTAGAAAGCCGGAATAGGGGAGCAATGGGTGTGATGAGTGGTACCTCCTATTTTTCTCTTTTGTCTGAGGCTGCACAGCTGGAACTAATTTTACTTCCCTCTCCCTGAACTTTACTCTAATTATTTGTCCCTGTTACAGTTCCCTGGTGTTGAAACCCAAGTTTTAGATGGAGTACATGAGCTTATTATATAGTGGGAAACACCCCTCTTCCTTCCCTATTTTTTTTAATAGCAAATCCCCAGAGCCCAATCAAAGAATCTAATATTTACATGGTATTTTAAGTTTCCTCAAGGCTCCTACCTTTACTGGGTAGCCTCTTTTCCAAGTGTTACATCTGGGACTTTGACCTTAATCTGCCAGTGATTTAAGTCTTGAGACACAGCTGGCTGGGAAAGATGAAATGTGTGGGCATATATAACCACTCCTGTGGTTGATCTTAGGACAGAAGTTTAAGAAACCTGGGGCCAAGGGGCACCTGGATGGCTCAGTGCCTTAAGCCTCTGCCTTTGGCTCAGGTCATGATCTCAGGGTCCTGGGATTGAGTCCCGAATCAGGTTCCCTGCTGGGCAGGGAGGCTGCTTCCCCCTCTCCCTCCACTGTTACCCCTGCTTCTGCTCTCCTTCTCTCTCTTTGTCAAATCAATAAATTCATAAAAACAAAAAAAGAGAAAGAAACCTGGGGCCAAGAGCAGGTTACTCAAACATGTGAGTTCTAAATCTCAAAAGGTAGGGTGGCAAAATATATTCCATCCTAACTCGTGTTTTTGTTCTTAATATGAAAATTAGGTGTTGTGCTGCTGCTTAAGAAAGGGCAGATAGCCAACTGCCAACTGTTGCTGGGATATTCTTTCCCAACAAGAGGCCTAACGTTTAAGACTTTATTCTGTAGGTCTGGTAACCATTTTCCAACAAGTCCATATGGCTTTGGTTAATCTCTATCTTATACCCACCTCTGTTCCCCGCCCTCCACCCACATATACAAAATGGATTTTGATTCATTATGTTCTAGAAGACATTTTCAGTAGTACTGTTTCTTTAAACGGGCTTTACTTCTTGAGCATTTATTGTGAAAGGAATATTAATGCTTAAATCTGCTGTCGCCTGTCTACTTTGCACATATCTGTGTTGTGTGTTAAACTACATGAAAACCTACAGAGAAGAGACTAGGCTCTGCTAACAACTAATGGCCTGTCTTTTCTTTTGACTTGCACAAACTGAGAAATATTGCCTGTGGCAAACATAATGGCAAACTGCATTTTTAATGCTCCCACACACACTCATTTCTTTAAAGGGAAGAAGAAAGTGGATGACTATTCTTAAAAATAAAACTTCTTGGAGTACACAGACTGGCAAGGGACACAGTAAAGGAGAAGGATTTTGGCTTTTGGAATGAAGATATAGGGATGAATAAGGTTAGGCAGAGATGTTGAAGTTGGTAGACTGATGAGTACAGTATTGGGCTTAAAAATATGGAGGAAAAAATATAAGGGTATCACCTTACCTGCTAAACTTCTGGTTCTTCATGAAGAAGGGTGTTTGCTACTTTTGAGTTGCTTAAAATCTCAAAATACTCATATTTAAAGTAACAGCTTGTGTAAAAGATAATTGATACAAGCTTTTTGATATAGAGAGAAGCTTTAACTTATCATTACAATCCTTTTCTTTCTCGCATTTTAAAGCTCGCCTTTACATTCTGTCTCCTGTTAGAGGAAGGGCATTCTGTCTTACCATTTAAGTTTACATTTTCTTTTTTTTTTTAAGATTTTATTTATTTATTTGACAGAGATCACAAGTAGGCAGAGAGGCAGGCAGAGAGAGAGGAGAAAGTAGGCTCCCCGCCAAGCAGAGAGCCCAGTATGGGGCTCTATCCCAGGACCCTAGGATCATGACCTGAGCTGAAGGCAGAGGCTTAACCCACTGAGCCACCCAGGTGCCCCCTAAGTTTACATTTTCTATCAAAGCTCATTTAAGTTCTCCCAGTAATTTAGAGTTAAAGCGAGACATCGTGATAATTGCACAGAGCTGCACAGGTTGGCCGCATTAGCCAAAACTAAGTGGCATGGGAAGGAAAATGAAAAACCATTTTCAAGTGCTGGAGTGAAAACAAATAGATACATCTTGTAGTATTTCAACAGCAGTTTATAATTACTTCTCTTCAAGCCCTATTTTAAGTGGACTTAGAACAGTAGCTTGAAAAATAAACTGGCAAGCAATCCAATTGCGTAGACATGGTGGCGGACCAAGGAAGGAGTTGCCCTGTGGGAAGCCTGGCAGTCCTTCCAAGAGCATGCCCCAGTGCCTTAGTTCTTAGGTCTGCCTCATGTTGGCCATGGGAAGCCTTTGGTGGCACAGAGGTGTTTTTGTACAGCATTGTATTATTTAGCTGTTGGATTACAAATTACCCCCAAATATGGGGCTAAGATATTTAGCATTCACAGTTTCTGTGGGTCAGGGATCCAAGGGTAGTTTAGCTGGGTCTTCTGGGTCTGGGTCTCCCATAAGGTGACAGTCTTTTAAAGGATAAGCATTCAGTTTCTGGTTTACTCACCAGATTATTAGCCAGTCCAGTCTCTTACTCACGCTTGGGCTGGAAGTCTCCCTCTGTTCCTTGGGACGAGCCCCCTGCACTGAGAGTCTCAGGCTACAGCATCTTGCTCCATGAGCAAAAGAGATGGCAAGAGAGCGAGCGCTAGCGAGAAAGAAGTCCCAGACTTTTGCAGCCTAATCATAGAACTGATACTCTGTCACATTGGCTGTATGCTACTCATTAGAAGTAAAAAACTAGGTCCAGCCCACACTCAAGTGAGGGTAATCGGAGGCAGGTCAGAAGCTACCTATCAAAAGCATGATGGCTTTATTTGCTTGCCACATCCTACTGATAACCCTGTAGTGAACTGTGATGTGAATATTGTGGATATTCACAACCCTAAATACAGCTGATGGAAGTACTGATTTGGGGGGCATGGAATGTGGTCCCCTTTATGTATCAGATTGGCTGATAAGTGCTGAGCTGAGTTTACCCAGGCCCCAGGAGACCAAGGAAAGAGGTTTTCAGGAGTGGCTGGAGTCGGGGCGCCTGTCTGAGGTCATGGAACAGAGTGAAGATAAGCAGCCCCCATGGCCTTATTAGCATATTACTCTAAATACAGAGACCAGAGAGCCCTCAGCTTGTATTTCATTATGTGTTGTAAGGCCTTGATTGGTACTTTGTGGATCATTAGGGGGAAGGGACCCTGTGGTTTGATTTATGAAGTTGCTATTAAGATCATGGAATGGGAGGTTGTACTTGTGTTAATGGTCCCGTGCCCCTGCATCCAGTTTCCGGACTCCTAATGTACATTTTCAGCAGTAAACTGAATAAAGGGATATGGATTTGGATTATGAGACAAATGACTAAGACAGGAGTTACATTTCACATTTTAATTTGACAATTTCTCTTAGAAAATCCATGCATATTTATGGGAAGAGTTCAGGTCTAGGTTTTCTTCACCTGTTGCAGGTTAACACGTCATTTTGGTTGCTCACACTCCAGTGTGGGAACTTAGGAAATGTTCTAGTTCTTTTGTCCCAGTTGCTTCTGCAGGCTCTGTAAAACCTCGATAAATTTCCCTCTGATAGACATGTCTGGGACATCCTCCCCCTCCCAGACCCAGCTAAGTCCATGTCCAAAGCCCTGTTGGGAGTTCACGCAGACCTCAGTTATCACCGCAATCCCTCGTGTGCTTCATATTCATGTCCCCAGCTGGAATAAGCACAGCGCAAGGACAGGAACTGTGCATCCAACATACTTTTGTATTCCTGGTGCCCAACCAGGGAGCTGGCGCATAGTAGGAATTTTAAAGCTTTTGAATGGATGGATAAAGTGGTTAGTAGTTTTTCTAAGGAAAATAGCATAAGAAGTTATAAAACTTGTTTTAACTAAGATATGTTGGTCATATAAACTGGTGTGGCTCTTGAACTATAGGGATCAATATTACCCACACTCCTGAAACAAGCCAGGCACATTTTTAGTTTCTACTCCCTCGTGTCCATCGGTGGCTCTTTCTTTTCTTTTCTTTTCTTTTTTTTCTCATAATTGATCCTGAGAGGATTTTCTTTGTAACTTCACTTGTGTGACTGTTAGATTTTTCAGTTCCTCTGTCATTTGGTGTTCTTAATGCTCAGTCCACTGCTTTTTTGTTTACTTGTGACTGGTAAAGCACTTTTAAGATTACTTTATATCTACAAATATTACTAATTAGTAATTCTCAGCATTCTGTTCATAGTATAAAGGCATCCCATATTTGTCATGCAGGGGGTCTGGGGTTAAGAAACCTGAAACATACATGGAACAAAGCCAGACTCTTACTTTTTAAAATCTTGCACGAAAAGTTTTTATGCTTTTTGGTTTGACTTATGTTTCTCAGGGTAGTAAATGAGGAATCCAAGTTATACTGACCTGGCCTGGCCTACCCACTCAGGTTAGCTGTAAGGTTAAGACTTGATTTCACAGGGGCACCTGGGTGGCTCAGTGGTTTAAGCCTCTGCCTTCGGCTCAGGTCATGATCTCAGGGTCCTGGGATTGAGCCCCGCAGCGGGCTCTCTGCTCAGCGGGGAGCCTGCTTTCCCCCCTCACTTCTCTCTGCCTGCTTGTGATCTTTCTCTCTCTGTCAAGTAAATAAATAAAATCTTAAAAAAAAAAAAAACTTGATTTCACAAGCTTAGCTCAGAGGTTGTGGAGTTAACTGATTTAATGTCATCTGCACTGTGTACTCACAGTGGATGTTTTCATTTTTTGTTCATCAGTTAAGATTGAGTATAATAGTCACACAGTATAAAGTGTCACGTTATTGTTATAGCTTTTCTGGTGATAGGCGAAGAGAAGTCATGGAGAAGCTAGATAGGGAAGAGAGTTTTTTTATTTTAAGTAAAATATGTATTTATGCATGTATTTTATTATCTTAATTTACAGAGGTACGTAAGCAGCCTGTAGCTGAGGCTAACCGTCCATCTCTCAGAGCTGGTGCGAGAACTCTTTGCAGTTTTTCCTAAAGAGAGCTTATCATTTGTCGCTATTAGGTTATTCCAGTGCGCCCTACAATGATTTTTGTGTCCTGGATTTACAGGATTTCTGCTACATATCAATCTGAAAGACCCGTGCAAACTCCCAAGTAGTTCCCCCACTAAAACAATTAAATTCTTGATGCTGCCTTGAGCCTCCTGTAATCTTGCAGTATCTTCGGTACAATCCGTTCTTGCATGTAGCAAATCAAGTTCATGCGCGAGGCTCAGGCTCCTAGGGAGCTCATCTCAGCTCAGAAATCCACAGAATGACAATGTAAATATCCATGTGTCACTTTTTCACACCACCTCTCATGAATAATGAGACATAAACTATCTCAAAAGCCATGGTTTTTCTAATGAATTGGAGTCACCTATGTGTACTGTGTTTGTGACATGCACATTTGCAGTCGGGGTCCACAGGAAGGACACCATTTCCTGGATCAAACCACAGAGTGCAAATATTGTGCCCTAAATAACACACTAGTTACTGTAAATGTCAGTAGAGGGAGTTTTTCCGACTTTGATTTAGTGAAAGCCTACAGCAAAGCCAGCTGTTAGCACTTCTTAACTGCTTTTCAGAGGGGAGTGGGGGAGGGGAGGGGCAAAAACCTTTTCTGAATACTTTAGTTTTAGAATTAAGGGGTTGCAACAGGTGTTGCAGAGTGAGACTTGGGGTCCTTTACAGCTTGATATCTTTTAGGTTGTGAATGTATAAGTTTCCCAGCACAGGGATTGTGGAGTTTCTGGAGGAAATTCATGTAAAATTGGTCTGAAGTTTGCATCTCGAATCCCCTCACCTAAGAAATAAGCATTTTCATCCTCTGGGCTCCCATAAGGACTAATAAAAGATAAAAAATAAAGGAGAGGGAAAGCACACCAAACAGGGGTCCTGTCTTGGTCACTGAGGGGCTCACCAAACTCACTAAGCCATGTGAGTTTTCATTGTTGTCATCTGCATTTTCTGAAGAAACCACTTGAAGCAAACACACAGGGACGAAAGTATGCAGCACTCCTTTATCACTTTTGTCATTTCTAGAATGTGTTAGTAAACGGATGAGATCATTAAGGGTCTCACCACCCTTCCAAATCCCTTTGACGTTATGCTGTGTGTACTGAGGGGAGATAGTCTTTCCAGCACAGAGAAAGTTTACAGTCTTATTATCTTGAAGAGCAGAAAAGTTTCTTCCTCAAATGAATTATAACTTGAAACATGTTGTCATGTTTTGGTAAGCCCACTTTATTACTTCCATCCTTCTCTGTGGCAAATTTTTAAAAATAAATGTGCCCTTGCACCATCCTTTCTCAATAGCATATTGTACTTACAATAGCATGATGGAAGTTGCTGGGCTCGGTTTAGTCATATAGAACGCAGAGCCAAGTTCTGAGTAGAACCTTTAATTGAATTACCTGCAAAGCACTGACAGACAAGCTTTCAGGACAGACAAAGCTTTGCTTTCCCCAGCAAAAACAGGTCATGTTTAAGCTGGCCTTGTAACTATTTGTTACTGGTTTTTGCCAGCACTTTCACCTTGGGCCCCTTTTCCTGCAGGAGACTGGGAGTAGAGAGCTCTCTGACAGCTGGAGGGCTCAAGCATTATCTTCTTATTTTCAAGAAAATTGATAACAGATCAAGTTGAATGGAAGAGCCTTTGAAAGAAAAATCCCAAGTATTTTTCTGTAGATTATACCAACATTCTTGCATGAGTTTTTACTGTATTGAAAAGAAAAGCCGGGGATAGGAAAGTAACCCGTTCTCACAGTGTCTATCAATCTGAAGAGTGCTTTTGTTTTAACCTCTGGGAAAAATTAGAGTATGCTCCTGTTGTTCAGCAAAGAATGTCTTGTAGAACATTTGCATTTGAAAATGAAGAATAATCTGCTGTTGCTCTCTCCTTTCTCTCTCTTTTTGTCTCCTCCACAGCCTCTGCAATCCCAGATAATGGCAGAAGATCCTGTCTAAAGCTCAAAGTCTTTGTGAGACCAACAAGTAAGTTGACTAGAATGAGCTTCAGAGGGTGGCTTCACTGCGCATGCTTGATCGTGTGGTCTGGTTCACCGCGGTACAACTTTTTTTACTGTTAAATCCTGTGTGGTACCTGTTTTGTATATCAGCATCCATGTTTTCATTTTCATCATATTTTTTCTCATCATTCTTCATGATGCTTTTATTTTGAAGTACACAGCAGTTGCTAACTTGTTGTTTCTTAGACTGTTGTACGTGCACAGCAAATGGGAATATTGGCATTTGGATACATGCCATTGATTGTAAAACAATCTACATAAATTAAAGGAGACGATAGAAAGAAAAAAAAGAAATGGGAGTTTAAGGGTGTCTTCACTAACATATTTGGCTGTTATCTCTATTTTTGTTATAGATAGCTGTATGAAAACTATAGGTGTTCATGATCGTGTTTTCGATGTTAACGACAAAGTAGAAAATTCATTAGAACCAGCAGGTTAGTATGCTTAGAGACTCTCTTTTAACAAGTGCATCTCTCTCTGGTGCTTCCGTACTTTTTTTCCTTTCTTCTTCTCCGCATGTTTGCATGTTATAGTTGTTCTGCTTTTGCTCATTGCTAGCGACGCTAATCTTACTTATATTCTCCCTCATTCCTCCAGTATCTTTGTCTAATGCATGTTAGATAAAATATCTTTCTTTTTTGGACATGGGTTTGATATAATCCAGTATCCTAATATAGAAGCCCCATCAGAATGCTAAACCTCACTACTTTTTACCATATCCTCCGAGCATGCTGGTGGATCACTGTGATTGTTAACGGATCTGTTTTCATAGAAGACAGAAAAAAATTCTATTGTATATGCTTAAAAACATTTTTTGTATTGTGTCCAAATCTGTGGATAAAAGTAAGACTATTGCACAAAACAGCAGCTAATTCAACATATTTAATTTTCTCTGGCAGTTTACATGCATCACTGAACTGTTCTACTTGTGCTATTGATATCAATAGCAGTTGGTCTGGAGAAGTATAGTCATGTTGCCTAACACCACAGATTCACACACTGGTTACTCCCACAAATGGATCAGTAGTATGTCCAGCCGAATGGGATCCTTGACTGCTGAGGCAAAAAAACAGTATTAAGAGAATTTTTTTCCTACTGCTACATCCCACACACCCAGAATTTCCTGTCATTGAAGAAACATAAAACCCACACAAGCACTCGTCGAAACATTTGCACTGTAGTGTACTGTGAGTGAAGTGGTCCAGTATGCTATCCATTTGGATACAAATTCAACAAGACTGATTTTGAGGAATAGGAGCTCTCTTATCCACTGTGCACTGAGGACTGTACCCTGATGCCCCTGTATACTTACCTTCCTCTGGTTTCCTCTCTTGCTCTACCTGCTTGAGATTTTACTGGTTTCCTTACCCAATTCCTGCTTCCATCTCAAAGCTCAATGGAATTAAAATGATTTCTTCTTCACAGAAAGACGTGACCCCCTCCCCCCACCTTATGCGAACAGAGACTTTTTTTTTAATCTATTTGTAGCAGCACTTCTCTTTTTTATGGCCCTAGAAATTAAAGGGTTGTAAAGTTCACTTTATCTTTTGAGTATTGTTACTAGGACACAGTCAGTGAGCCTTAGGTAAACTTACCTGAGTAAATGCAGTGCCTCAGGACATACAATAGCTTTTGCACTGTAACTGACAGTAAGAGTTAGGGTTTTTTCCCCAAGCATTCTTGTTTTTCTTTTTCTTCTCTTTTTTTTAAAGATTTTATTTATTTGACAGAGAGAGAAATCACAAGCAGGCAGAGAGCCCGATGCAGGGCTCGATCCCAGGACCCTGGGATCATGACCTGAGCCGAAGGCAGAGGCTTTAACCCACTGAGCCACCCAGGCGCCCCCATTCTTGTTTTTCTAAGGCAGGCATCTTACCCCAGCACAAATGGTTAAGTGTGTACAGTAAAGCTCTGAGAGGCCCTCTTGGCTCCCTAGGGATCAGTTAGCTGCTTTAGAAAGTTGCAAGGAATGAGTGCTGACCTAGAGATACTTTAATGGAATCCTGGAAATCTGGAAGCATTCCTGGGGCTCTTCAAGGTACCAGACTCCTCCCAAACTTGAGGACTTGACCCATGCTAGGATCTTTGAGTTAGATGGGCTCTATTCTAAGGACCACAGAGTCTACACTCTCCCCTTGATAACTGAGACTTGCCCAGGCCTCATCAGTAGTAGAAACTGATCCAGGTTTAATATTCAACTTTCTCAACCCCCATTCCAACATGAATAGAAAAGAAGTATTCTCTTACCAGTAGTAGACACACAGATTTTCATAAAGCAAATCTTACTCTATTGGAAGGGTTAATAAGTCATGTGTAGAATGCCAGACAGAGTTAGGCATGCTGTAAATGTAAGTTATCCTGAATTACCATTTTTTAATGCAAGTTGTGGTAGAATGTAGGCATATCTTTCCAATAATCTTTTCTCCAGGTAAATTCCATTGCCTATCAAGAAAACAAGAGGCTGTTTAGAAACAACAGAATGCATGGTTTTCTTGGTCATCAAGAGATACACTTAGGACTATTCTGACATTAGGAAAATTACCTTTGAATTCAACTAGCGATAAAATGCAAGATATAAAGATACATTCGTACATGAGCATATGTCACTGTCTTTGGGGAAATAGGCTCTTTTTCCCTGAGTATTTAAAATCCTTGATGGCTCCCAAATTGCTGCACACAGAACTGACAGGAGTTTGCGGCAGTCCGATAGAATGTGGTGTGTGCACGTTGGGGAGTGGAAATGCAGGTGCACATCCGGAGGCATACAGCCTCCTCCCGTCAGTCAAGAGTGTATTTAAGGGCTTTCTTGTGAGCATCTTCGCTTAAAAAGTAAGACAGGGTTGAGCTAGGAATGCAATAATAAATTTGAGTACTTTGTCTTATTCCTCACAAAATCCAGTCCGACATGTGGCTTTATACCGCTGTGGTGGACAGTGGAGTAAAGAGCTAGACTTTATGAATCTGGAAAGCCTGAAAGGATTCCACTGCATGTTCTTGGCAATGTGTACTAACTCACCTGTCTTTGGAATGTATTTGTCTTTTTTGTTTGCTTGCACACTCTGCCTGCCAGTTTCCTATCATCAGGGATACAGGATAATCTTAGGGCAGACATATGCCACATAATATGTTCCAAAATATCGCTAGTGTTCTCTCAGTTAACCATAGAAACCCTCAGACTATGGAATCCTGGAGGCAGGAGGCAAGACTCGATTTGGTTTCTGAGGAGGAATATCTTCCTTCAAGCCACATTTACTATCATGAGTCTTAGGAAGTCTCTGGTGGTTAGATGTCATTTCCACTGGGACAGAATTTGCTTATGAATTCTTCCTTAGAATTATTTACCCAATGACAGACAGTTTCTCATTTTGCTTCTCAAGGGCTGTAGAATCTTCCAACATTGAGGCCCTGTTAGAATCAAAGGATGCTTTGTAGAATCCTGAGCCAGGACCACCATGTTACAGTGAGCAGAGAAGAACGGTGTAGTCCTAGTGGGATAGAGTTCCCCCTTTGAGGGTAAAATGATACTTACCGGTTGGTTACTTAGAAAAGGGTTACTTCCCCAAATCATCCATGATTAGAAGACTAAAAAGGACATGTAACCTCATGCTTCACTTGTATGAAAAACAAAAGCTTTCCTCCTCTCAGTGTCCCTCAAGGTCACTGACTCTGTCTTGTACTGCCAGGAGCAATGGCTGGCCCTTGCTGAGCATCCTGAAGGACAGAGAGGGCAGCTGTCCCTCCAGTTCACCTGAATACCTATTTATGACTGGAGTACCTTTTACCAGTACACATCTAGACTTTACAAAGAAGAGGATTGGGTAATTTGGTAGTAAAAATAAGATGGAGAAGAACCCAAGAGCTGGTGTAATTTCAGGTATATAAATATAAATGGTATTTCAAAATGAAATCTGTAAGCCTCAGGGTTTATGGTTTTTACAAATTAAACCCGAAGTGCTCTAATATTCTGATTGACAACATATTGATGCTCTTAAAGTGATTAGGATTTTAATTTCAGGGCTATTCAGGGCATTTACGTCTAATTCCTGTTAACTACAGATGTAATACATTTGCCAGGCTGAAAAAGAACAGAGAGAAGCATCCACAAGTAGTTGGCACCATGGGGGTGGGGGGGGGCAGGGAGCTTTATAGTTTCTCCTCTGCATCGGTTTAACTTCGAATTCTTGCTTCCCAACCTTCTCTAGTTTTTTAAGCCAATCGCCACTCCATGCAGGTTAGCTCAGGTCCAGGGGAGGAGAGAATCTGACACAGGAAGGCAGCAGCTTCTACATGAGGAGAGGCTCAAATGATAAGAGCCCTCCAGGGCAGAAGCCTTAACATGGAGCAGTAGATTGCTTAGTTTGTGTTGGGAACGGAGGTGAAGAACAGAAACGGCCTACCTGTGCATATCGGAAGCCAGGGCCAGCCCCTGCACCTGAAAAGTGGTCAGTTTCAGACAAAGAATAGGGAGTGTGACAATACGTAGTGAAAAAGAAAGCATCCTTATTGTGATGTTTGGTGTGAAGATATAAATGAGTTTGAACCCAACGGCCCATGAAGGGATTCTCAGTGGGTCATGCAGGGATACTTAGGGATTATCCTTTGAGGTCTACAAAACTGAGGAACATCATGAGTCTGACTTGTCTCCACTCTCTGATGGACCATTTAGTGAATACAAGATGACAGTCTCTGAGGTTTTACAGGAAGGTCCCCGATCTACCACCAAACCCCACCCCTGGGCCCCAAGAACATGTAGTTCAAGAACATGTGGTCAGAAAGGACAAGTTAAGCCAGGAGGAAGGAATAAGACAGGCAACACTCGAGCAAAGCCTGGCTGATGGGCAAGCCTCCCATCTATCTTTGGGTACTAATTGCTGCAGAGTTCCTGTTTCAAAGTTAAGCCTGTTAATCATGCAGATCAGGAAGGCTATCCAGAGTCAGAGGCAGCCTGGTAGAACACTTTATTGCTAAATAAAAGAAGCTTACCTCACTTAATCCATTTTGTTTAGAGGAAAATTTGCATCCATGCCGAAAATTTATGTGCCAAGCTTCAGCCTGATAAAAAGAATCAAGTTCTAGTAATTTAATCTTGGAGATACAGAGTTTGTAATGGACATAACAACATCATTGATTCCCAATTGTAGGCAAACTAGTGGGCACCATTTATTGAGGTCTAGTGGGCATTACATATAGTTAATTGAAAATGCGGTTCTGGCAAATAAGTAAATAAATAATGCAGTTTTGGCATTTAATTTTTCTTACTTGAAAATTATTGTAGGTAACCAACCACATAGCATTCAATACTAATCCTATGAAATAGAAGAAAAGAGGAACCACTGATCAACCACTAACATGCCAATGTAACTAAACACCCCCTCCCCACCTGTCACTTGCTTCTCCATGGCATCCTGGGTTGACAAGAGACATTCAGCTATCCCAGCTTCGTGCAAGGTGTGTTTGCTAGCAAACCAAAGTAGTTCACATACCAAAGCCTATAGTATGTGTACAACTTTTCCCCTCAGTTTTTAAAGAACGTAATAATACTGCCGAAAAAGTCCAATTTTCTCTGCTTCTCCTTTGTTTGCTGTAAATAATGAGTGATTATGCAGACATGAAAGTCAATGGTGGCACAAGGTTCATTACCCTACTTTGCAGAGGGTGGCGAGGTCTGTTAACAGCAGGCTGCTGCAAGAGAGTTATTAAGGATGTGAAATCTCATTGGAATGTGTGCTTTCTATTTGAACAGATGACACCGTACATGAGTCAGCCGAGCCATCCCGCGGTGAGAACGCAGCACAAACACCAAGGATACCCAGCCGCCTTTTGGCAATCCTACTGTTCCTCCTGGCAATGCTTTTGACGTTATAGCACAGTCTCCTCCTGTCACCTGTCACAGAAAAGCATTAGGGTCTTGGAACACCAGAGATCCACCTAACTGCTCATCCTAAGAAGGGACTTGTTATTGGTTTTTTGGCAGATGTCAGATTTTTGTTTTCTTTCTTTCAGCCTGAATTCTAAGCAACAACTTGGGGCCAGGAGGGCTAAAGTAGTTGCTGCTCCCCTGCCCTACCCCCTACCCCCAGCCTTTGCCCTTGACTTCTCTCATTCTTTCCAAATTAAATGGACTCCAGATGAAAATGCCAAATTGTCATAGTGACACCAGTGGTCGTCAGCGCCTGTGCATTCTCCTCTAAGAGCCCACCTCCATTAGCGTACTGTGACAGCAGTATACGGACAAGGAAGAATAGCGGCAGATGCGGCTAGTGATGGTAATGCCCGGGAGGGTTTTACTCTCCCATCCAATATTTATGCCTTCTCGTTCAGGACTGTAAGATGATCATGCAGAGCATCGTGTCGCCATGTCAAGTCCAGAGGGGAGGTATTAAGAACAGATATAATATTATACCCTTTCCTCTAGGAGTATATAAATGAACAGGCTTCTAAAAGGTTGAGACACTGGTTTTTTGTTTTGGTTTGGTTTGGTTTGGTTTTTGGGGTTATTTTTTATAATGACTGTCTTAAAGCACTCTTGACAGCAAAACTTGTGCTCCATGAAAGAAGCCTTTTTTCCCCCTAGAAAACAGGTCGGGTGCAGGAATGCTAGCTAGCACAGAGCAAGGGTGAAAAGAGAGAAAACTAGGTTTGGTGGGGGTGTATACGTGTGAGTGCCTCTAATTTTTTTGGTGACTGGGCAATGCACACCAGGTTTGTTTTTTTCCCTTGGAATACAGATCACCATGGTGCTACAGTTTTTTGTTTTTGTTTTTAAAAGAAACTCAAAGAGGCATTTTTATGAATAAAGTGACCTTCCCCAAGGCTGACAAGCCAGGGTTGATGAGTGTATAATGGAATAGCTTTGGATACTCCTCTGGGGGACAATATGTACCAAGGAAAGGAGGTCAGCGGCCAGAGGAGATGTGATTTGGCTTTGCTGGAGCGCCAATGTGCTGTGGCCTTTCCCCGACTCCCACCCTAGTACCCATGTTTTGCTCCACACTCCACAACTATAGGGGCTCGACACACACCCCTGTCACCAGGAGAGTCAGTCAGCACTACTTGGGAGGGCTAAAGGGAAATTTGGAATAAAAATTCCAAAGTTTGGAATAAAAAAATTCAAGTGTTGATTTTATATTCTTTCCCTTTCTGACACAGCCTGAAGCATAGGGGGAACATGTGTTTATCTGTGGGAGATAAACAAGATGGAGTCCCAAAGACTTTAACAAAATATTTTTTTAAAAATCCACTAGAATAGAAAATACATTATTTAGATATACTTTATGCTGAGAGTGAGTATATATGCTTGTCCTATTTAAACTTGTGAGAAAAAAAGTGGTATCCCTTGATACATTTAGAAATATAGGGGGCTATCTTGTTTCATTGTGGGGGGTGGGGCAGAAGGAGAAAAGGCAAGATGACCCTGTTTGAGGAGTCTTAGCATGGCCAACAAGGGCCATTTCCAGTTGATTACCAGGAAATACAAGCCTTGGGGGTTACTACTGGTGAGGCTGTCACAAACTTTGAACTCCAAAAGCCTAGACAGGGAAAAGTAGACCAACAGAAAAGAACTCTAGCCTTTTTACTAGTGCACGACATGTCAACAGGGGCCATGCCTTTCAGGACAAAACGAAAAATAAATCCAATGATTATGTGATAACATGAAAAAATTGGAAGCATTCTGACAAAATAAGTCTTTAAAAACAGACATATTTGTTGTTTTTTTAAATGTCTATATGAAAAAAGGGGTCGTATTCTGGACAGACTTCATGAGTGGGAATTTGCTACGAATTGTGACTAATTCTGAATTAGAAAAATGTGTGAATGAAAGGCAGCTGTAAAGGGACTTGCACCCTGGAGAGTTGTACACATGTTGAAATGTAATCTGGGCTTACCTGATCCATTTGGAATGGATGTTACTGCTGGGTCTCTTCACACTTGGAACCATGGGAGTGGGGTTGCCAGCCTCACAGACACAATCAGTGCTGCTCCCCCAGACATCAGGAACTTCTCTGGAGTGGCAGAGTCTTGTCACAGAAGGCAGCCACCATTTCACTGAAACAAAAGTTCACAGCATTGGATTCTTTTTTCCTTTAACTCTTTATATGCTCAGTACTCTCAGTAATATCCAGTAATACTTTGTTTTATTAATAGTTACAGGCTTGTTGGTCCAGTGGGATTTGAGTGGGGGTGGGGGGGAAGATACCTGCTAAAATGGATCAATAGTCAGAACCAAAATAATACTGCATGTTCTATAACCACAAGGAAATCAAATGATCCTGTAATGGTTCCAGTTAGTCATAACTACATTAGCAGTGCTAATTTCATTTTAGAAATGGTGACTTCTGTGGTTTTGCTAGCATTTGTCTCTAACAAATGATAAAATAATTACTCATGGCCCTCTCTGCCACTGTCTTTCATTTTTCACAGTGAAATTAGACCCCTTTACTTCATTATGCCACTACAAATTAAGTTAAAAAAAAAAAAAAAAGCAAGACTATCCACACCAGTAGACAGTGTGCTTCTCTACCTTTAAGTGATGTAATTGTAGGTAATGCTTGCCACGGAGTTTCCAAGAAAATGATGGGTATCGGAGAGTTTTCATCTTGTCCAGAAATTGCTGGTGGCCTTGTTATGGTGGTGTTACAACCCTCTGGGGGCTTAGGAGGATGTCGATGCAATTTTGTAGCAGCTTTTAATTTAAAAACAACAAAAACAACAACTCAAAATTCTGAAGGGTGGCCTTAGCTGCCTCTCAGCCCCAGTAAGTCAAACCCCAGCGACCTTTGCCCCTGGTTGCCAAGGGCTTTGCAACATGAAGCAGGGAAATAAGGATCTGTCTGTTTAGTGGATACCGTGTATCCTTTAATAGACCAGGTAACAGTTCGTGTTAGTTTAGACTATTGTTTTGTACTGTACTTTCTTGGGTGGCAGAGGAAAAAGTAAAACATTAAAAAAAAAAATGCGTTCTTTAAATTCTGTATTATTAGCGACCTCTGTTGTATATAGTGTTTGATAATAAAGTATTAATTTGATTCTTATGTCTTTTGTAAGTGAGAACAATAGTCTTTCAGGATACAAAACATGCATTGAGGCTTTGAAACATCCACTGTATACGTAGCTGAGAAGAGTCACAAATGGCTGAGACAGTGCTCCATACAGGACTCATGTGCGGTCATCGCCCTCCTAGTCGTTAGGACTCCACCATCTTGGGACCTGAACAACATGAATTTTTGATCCATATTTTATCCTCAGTGTTTTCAAGGTCTGATGTTGGGAGCCCTGTGGTGTTTTTTCCTCCCCTGGCATGTTGGTTTAAAAAGGTTTAGGGAATTTGGTAACAGAGTTCTGTACTTTGTTTTGGTTTTCTGTTTGTGGTGGTTTTCATAGAGAGTTTCATTTTTTTCCTCAGGAAGAGATGCCAGTATCACGCATGGCCCAAGCATGGGAAAGGTTTCAAGCCAGTCCATTTAGGAAGGTTAAGTGGGGGCAGTTCCTCTCTGCCATTGTGAAAGGAAGAGTTGCACAGTACCTGTGGATTTTCAGGGACTTTGTTTTCCTCTGGTGCCTTAGCAACGGCAGCAGCCATTTTTAGGAGTTTACCCCAAATTAATTAAACCATTTAAACTCCCCTCCATTCATTGCTTTCAGAGCTCTGGTCAGTCATTTTTCTTTTGAAAACCACCTCTACCAACACCCCCGTTTGCCTACCGCCACCCCCCCTTTGTTATGTTTACTATTATTTTTTTGTCTTCTTGCCACGTTCTATTTTCCCTCAGAACCGTGAATGGGCGGGTCTGTCTCTGGTTTGGCAATACTGAGTTTTTCCCATGCATTTGCCCAAGAGCTGCTCAGATGTGAGACAAAACTCCCTACAGTGGGCTTGCTCCCATTGTCTGTACAGAGTAATAGATGCTGGCATGTTGGAGGTTTACCCATGAGTCAAAATTCGCTTTCCATGCTTCCTCTTGACACCCCATTGCAGCCACTCATTGTTGTGTGCGTCTGGGTGTGAAGTCCAGCTCCGTGTGGTCCTGTGCTCGTACTGCCCTGCTTTGCAGTTCCTTTGCACTTACTCATCGAGTGCTGTTTTGAAATGCTGACATTATATAAACGTTAAGAAAAAAAATATGTAAAAAAAAAAACCCACACACAAACCGACCCATACAATCTGTATTTGTATATACACGTGTCCGTACAAGTATACCTAAATAAAAATTAAAGATTTTCATCATTTTAATTGGAGCCCTCCTTCTACTTCTTTGTTCCTTGAATGACGCCTTTATTTCAGGGGCTACTTATACTCTGCTGTTTTTTCCAAATCTGTGGATAGAGAAGATAATATGATATGTACAAGAGAAGGCCTGAGACAAGCTCCAAGAACACAATATTAGAAAATGGCCCAGTATCTAGGCACATTCCAGTTATTCTGATGAGAAAATAGTGATTCATGCCTTGTCTTTGTATTTGAGCCTTAAAATGGGCACTACGGCAAGCCCTGCATCCTAAAACCACTTAAATCCAAGAGCTATGTACAAAATTATGTTCTTTCACTTTGTAGTTTTTCACCCCATCAAGACAAAGACAAAATAAGCATTTTCCAAGAAACATTGCATACTTCAGAGAGAAATAATGACCATAATAACAATCACTTCAGTACAACACTGAAGGTCAGTGCTCACTATCAAGGAAGACCTAACAGTGTGTAACCTTGGGCAAGTCACATAGTATCTTTGGGACTCCATTTCCCTATCACTAAATTCAAGCAATTTGGTTTTCTGAATATTGCCCTTGCTGAGCACCACAAAGCCCATTTGGCATCTGAGTCATGTGGGTTTTTGTCTTTGATGATGACAGTACTCTAAGCACAATTTGAAAATCTCATCTGCAGAGGGGAAAAGCATCAAATATCTGACATAATAGACACCTAATGCATTTCAAGACGTGGCTTTAATTATACCATGTTAACATTAAACTCATTGAAAGCTTTTTATTATACTTAATTATTTGACAGGGCACTAAACACTAATTATAACTTACTGTAACCCTTTTTTGCTAATGAAGAGTGACAGCTTTACCAAATGAGGAACAACTCATATCCTCCCCAAAAAAAGAAAGAAAAAGAAAAGGGTGTGCTGGACTACCTTTGTGCTATTTTCAAACCAGAACAGCATTACGTGTCATTATCATCTTCACCTTCATCATCAAAAGCATTTAAGTGATCACAACATTGTGCTCAGTGCTGTGCAGAATGAAGTTAATGTTTACAATTTGTACTTTCAAAGTTTATAAAAGGCAGACATTATGTGTAAGCATAACATAGTACTATTTATAGAGGAAATCTAAAATGCAAACATTTATATTATGCATAAGTAAGATGGGATTGGGATTTTAAGATTAAGAAGCTTAGAGTGAAAGTAAGTCATCTTTACAAATAGTCGAAATGGGGTTAGGAGCTTCTTACAGAACAGGAAACTTGGTGAGTTAAAAACTATTGTGGGCTTTAAGAGAATGGTGAAGCACACAGAGTAAGTTTTCACGGTAGCTAAAAGGTAACTGTGGGAATGAGAAAACACAAGACAACAAGTGTCACTGAAGCAAATTATGAAGATACTAGTACAGGAAAATCACTCTAGTGCCCTAGAGGAAAAGGGGAAGTGATAAAAAGATGACTATTTCGGATTCTGCCTTAACACTCACATTGCTCTCCTGAACCCGAGCCTGTATCTACACCAGACTGAGATGTCTAGGACCTCAGCAAAAGGGTAGGCTACAGAATACTCAGATTAGAGGAAAGGGATAAAGTATAGAATATGCAACACTGGGGACTAATACAAATTCAAAGTGACATTGAATCCCTGAATTAGATGCCACTTCCCAGCAGACAGCACTATGCACTCCAACAGGAAAGCAGGTTGGACCAGAGGTGGGACTATAAGCAGTACTGCAGGAACCACACTTTGTTTGGCAACAAAGTATCTAGAATACTTAAGTCATTAGAGGTGCTATATTAAAAAAAAAAAAAATCATAGGGTGAATTTGAGTGTAACACATTTGTATTTAAATCTCTTATCTCAGTGATAATGATTAGAATCATCTCTCTTACTGTGGGAATGTATAAAATCTAGGTGTCATAAAAATTTTCAAGGTGATTCTGAAGGATTGTTCACTGATTGTTCTACTTTCTTAGGAACTCTTTGCAAAACATTTTCTTAGAGATCGTTTGCAAATCTTACTTTCATATTCTGATAACAGAAGCATTCTTCAGGGGGCGCCTGGTGGCTCAGTCCTTAAGTGTCCTGGGATGAGCCCTGTTTCTAGTCTCAGGCTCCCTGCTCAGCAGGAAGCCTGCTTCTCCCTCTCCAGCTTCCCCTGCTTGTGTTCCTACTCTCTCTCTCTCTGTGTTAAAGAAATAAATAAAATTAAAAAAAAAAAAGAGAGAGAAAAAAAAGCACTGGCAAAAATGTTGTGAAAAGCATTATGATTTTTACACAGTCCTTCTGGAAAACAAGTGCTTTAGAAAATGATTATAAATAACTAATCAGGCCAATATCCTCAATCAGTTTTTAGTTTGACACGTTCTGCTATGTTAAGTCCAATCATTCAGTGGTTAAATATATACATGTGCTTTTTTATTCTTTTAAATTTTTTTAAGTAAGCTCTACACCCAATGTAGATCTTGAACTCACAACCCTAAGATCAAGAACCCTATGTTCGGGGCACCTGGGTGGCTCAGTGGGTTAAGCCTCTGCCTTTGGCTCAGGTCATGATCTCAGGGTCCTGGGAGCGAGCCCCGCATCGGGCTCACTGCTTGGCGGGGAGCCTGCTTCCTCCTCTCTCTCTGCCTGCTTCTCTGCCTACTTGTGATCTCTCTCTGTCAAATAAATAAATAAAATCTTTTAAAAAAGAAACCTATGTTCTACCAAATGAGCCAGCCAAGTGTCCCTCTGTGTGACAACTAAAATGGAGTTTTAACTGCATTTCCTGTGGGCAGGAAATTTGCAATAACCGTGTTTCTTTTTTTATTCAGATGATAAATGAATGCACAAGCTTAAAAAAAAAAGAGAGAAAGGAAGGGAAGAAAGGGAAGAGAAGGAAGGAAGGGAAGGAAGAAAGGGAAGGAAGGGAGGGAGGAAGGAAGAAAAAGGCAGAGAATCACATTGACCATAGAATTGGTTAAAGGCATCACCAAGGGTTACTTTGCTTTGAGGGAAGGGTGGTTAACCAAACCACTTTTTTAAAAAAGGAAAACAAAAAAACCACACAGCATCTGAGCAAACAAGGGGGGCTTGCAAATTCTACTCCTAAGCAAATCCTCTCCCTTCCTCTCCTTCCCAAAAGGAACATAGCTTCTAAGCCCTCTCACATATAATTTCTGGAACCACCTCTTAGAAGTAGGCGGAAGAGAAGGGTCTAAAGGCCTCACGTTCAGTACATCCCAGGGCAACAACTCTTTTGACAATTGCCATCAGAGACTATCACACTCTCCTCCCAAGAACCTCAGTACATGCTGAGAATAAAACACAATTTCACTACTTTTTATTAAAACACACCCCAGCTCCATTCCAAGTGTCCCGTGAGTTCTGCCATCTTCCACCCAGCAATGGTATTAGTGAGGGCCCACCTTGAGGCAAAGTCAACAGGACAGTGCACCCACCTCCTTTCAGTTCCTCTTCTGGTGGTCTGCTTTTTGACTCAGTTTAATTCCTAACTGTGGGGTTTTCTGCAACATTAAAGAAACCTTTCAAGCAACATAACCCATATCATAACACCCTGGGGATGAGGATGCCAGCACCAGAGCTGGAGTAGGGACATGGGATGACTTGAGAGTTTGGGGTCCAAGGACTATCCCACTGATGCTCTCAGTCAGAGTTAATTCATAAGAATCCAATCTAGTGGGTGTCTCTCTGAGTCAATAACATGTTTTGAAATATCCTGGATTTTAGACACGATTATTCAAGCAAGAACTTCATGTCACTTGGTAACACATGGATGCTTGTCAATCTTGACAAGAACACAAAGAGAGGGACCAAAACAACAACAACAAAAATCTCTTAGAGTGATTACAATGGGGAAATAGAACAAAATATTTCTGCATGCTGTTTGGTTCCTATAAATGGCACAGAACATTTGAGATGGAGATAGCCAACATCAGTTTCTTTCCTTCATAGCCATCAAACAAGACACTAAAATGAGAAAGAAGAGGGGCTCCTGGATGGCTCAGTGCATTAAGCTTCTGCCTTCAGCTCAGGTCATGGTCTCAGGGTCCTGGGATCGAGCCCCGCATCGGGCTCTCTGCTCATAGGGGAGTCTGCTCCCCCCTCCCCCTCTACTGGCCTCTCTGCCTACTTGTGATCTCTGTCAAATAAATAAAATAAAAATCTTAAAAAAATAAAAATTTAAAAAAATAAGAAAGAACAAGTCTCTTCCTACACCCATCCTAGAAAATGCATTTCATCAACACCCTAGTCTCCTCTCCTTTTTGTGTTCAAAGCTTGTTCTTTTGGACCAAGAAATAAAGAAAAAACCGATTGACGTACTTTGCTTTACCAGATCTGGACACATTTTCTGCAGTAGACAGAACAAGAAGATCTGTGTCTTTTTTCTTATTTTTTCCTAAAGACAATGTGCCGGCCAGAAAGCTAACTCTATTTATTGCTCCTGCAGGGAGCCAGTGTGTTCCTTCTCCTGGAAGATGCAGGTACTTAAAATAGTAATAGGCTTTGTGGTTTATTGAGAGTATTTCATCCCAAGATCTCACAGGCATAAAGAATAAAACATAAACTAATGGCTCTTTCCAACAAGCTTGGGAAGAATTAAATGGAAAGGATGATGGTCACCATTCTTCCCCGGAAAAACAGAGAAGAAAGCAACTTAAGGCAGGTAGCCCAGGGAAAGAACTGAAGTCAAGTTGATCCCAGATTTGGACAGAGGCCTCCAGTCTGTTCCTCTCCGTTCCTAAGAATTTGATTAAGAGCTCCAGCTGCAGGAAAACAAATGATGAATTTATCCCCTTCTTAAGTTTCAAATGCAACACCAGTTGGGAGAGGGGCACTGGGCAACTTCCCCATTTTTTGTCTGTGTGGCAATGTTTTTACTATCTTTAATTCTGTAGTTTCTCAGGATGCCTCAGTTTCTGTGCATATACAAACACACCTAAAAACTCACGCAGAATTTAAGAGAACACTTTGTATTGCCAGTTCTCTCAGTCTTCCCTGCCTCATATACACACACTCACACTCTTAAACACGCTTTGTAATGTGATGTATTCATAGCATTTTCTTTTCTTGGCATTGTCTATGCTCAGCAGTGTGATACTTGAAAGGACACTGAAGGTCACTTCAGATACATTTAAACATCAGCCTGATTAATATCTAAAGCCATAGGCAGAAATATGGTGGTGAAAAGAAATCCAGCGAAGGGACAGCCAGCCAGGCCCTGTGGTGTTCACAGATGTGACTACAGTGTTGAGAATTTCCTAGAGCCCCACCTGTCAACAAAAAACTGTCTACGCTGGTGGGCAGCAACACTCAGCATTCTGAATCCTTGGTGTCTCTTCCTCGACTCAACTGACTTCCCCACCCACAGAATTCCCCAATATTTGAGAACCGGGAAGAGCCTGGTTACACTAGTGTTTGGGTCCCAGCCTTTCCTGATCAATACCTATGGCTAAGTGTGAGCACGCAGACTCTGAGCACTGGAGCATGAGGATCTGTACCTTCAAAGGGCTGGCAGGTCTGGGTAAAAGGATCCACAGAGATGACAAAAATTCATGTTAGTTTGGAACTTCCTTAAATCCCCTCTGCAGGTTTACCTTAGGCTGGACCCTGGTGCAAATTACAAACCCTCAATTTACTTCTACTTCAGATTTTGAGGTTACCACAAATTAGAGTGCCCTGCATTCTGTGTGGGTCCTGCCCTTCTCTAGTCCCTGTCAGTATTCAATGAAGCAAGTTAATCTCCCTGGTAAGTGACAGCTCTGCCCCTTGTAACTGGCATGGAATCAATTTTTTAACTTGATTTGAGAAATGAGGAGAGTATCAAGAATTCAGTACTAGCTAGTGGATTCATTAGCAAGCTGAATCAGTTTTAGCTGGAATCTGTTTGGCTGTCATCTCTTAGTTCTGCTTTTTTTCTCCTCCTCTTATCATCGATCCTGCCCACAAGACTTATTATCTACTCTGTCTAGGGAGGACACCAACCTCCTTTGCTAAGGTGTTCACAGCAGGCTCACATAGCACACTGCTCTAGCCCAAACTCCGACAGCTCCACAGAGAGGAGGAAACGTGGGTGAGCGCTCTATCTCCAGAGAAACTGACCACAACTGTCCCAAACCCTGGAAGGAAGCAAACGGGGCAGTGGATAAAGAAGCAAAAGTAATTGTTATCAGGCTACCCAGTTACTACATGCAACAGGTATGTACTGTCCTTCAGAAGCCCCTCCAAGTATTGGAGAGTTCTCCTCTCGAGCAATGTGTTAAGAATCAAGAACCTACGTCCAAAGAACTGACATTTGCTTTTTGGGTGGGAAATGTGTAAAAGGACAACTGATTTTCCAATCACTGCAATACTTCCTCTGCTTCTAAGCCTATTCTCTGCCCTGATCAAGTTTATGGATACACAGGCAAGAACAACTGAATGATGACTATGTGATCAGAGGAACGCCCAGGCAGGAAGAGGCTCTTGTCCACCATCATCCCGTACTTGGGGCTGCATGTCGGCATTTCCTACTGGGGCTATGGAATCTTGATGCTACTGTCATGTGGAAACAATCCTACTGGGACGCCTGGGTGGCTCAGTTGGTTAAGCAGCTGCCTTCGGCTCAGGTCATGATCCCAGCGTCCTGGGATCGAGTCCCACATCGGGCTCCTTGCTCAGCAGGGAGCCTGCTTCTCCCTCTGCCTCTGCTCGTTCGCTCTCTCTCCGACAAATAAATAAATAAAATTAAAAAAAAAAAAAAAAAGAAACAATCCTACTGGGAAATCTACAGAGGGACTGAAGCACTCATGCAGTGTGCCTGCAATCCCTAGGAGAGGGAACAGACATATTTTTCCTTCCCTACCCTAGATGCTCAACATCTGTGATGTCTGCCCATGACCTTGAGGAACTCACAGTTTAGTGGAAAGAGATATATATTTTTTTAAAGATTTTATTTATTTGACAGACAGAGATCACAAGTAGGCAGAGAGAAAGAGGGAGGAAGCAGGCTCCCTGCCGAGCAGAGAGCCCAATGCGGGGCTCGATCCCAGGACCCCGAGACCGTGACCTGAGTCGAAGACAGAGGCTTTAACCCAAGAGCCACACAGGGGTCCCAAGGGTTCATATTCTGAGGACAGATCGCCAGGCTTCACTCTCAAGAAATTGTCCCAGACCTACGTGAAACCAGAATACTAAGCTATATTCTTAAAAACAGCTTTTCCCTATGAAAACTAGTGGGTTTATTCTAACGTGTCCTACAGAAGGTGATTCTGGAGGACTAGAGAGACTAGCTAGAGGCACAGCTAGTTTCTCATCTTAAAAGGCAAGAGCCTTATTAGGGACGACATGTTGGTGCCTTTCAAAATTCCTATGTTGAAACCCTAATCCCCAGAGTGATGATATTTAGAGTTAGGGGCTCTAAGATTTAATTCAGTCCTAAGGATGGAGTCTTTGTGATGGGAGGCAAGAAGAGACACCACAGACACCTCTGCTCTCTGCCATGTGAGGACACACCAAGAAGATGGCCACCTGTAAACTAAGAAAAAAAATCTCACCAGAACGTGGCCATTCTGGCACCTGGAGGCTAGGAAGTCTGGGATTTAGACCTGTGAGAAAGAAATTTCTATCGTATAAGCCACCCAGTCTATGGTATTTGTTATAGCAGCTCAAGCTGCTAAGACAGCCTCATGGAACACTGACTTGCTGACTCTACCACAATGGCTTGATTCTTAGAGATCAAGGGGAAAAAATCTACCAACAACAGAGGGAAAGTAAGATATAACATGTCTTCAACCAAATATATAACCTTCTAATTCCCTGCTGTTGGCAAGTAAATGATATCAAATCACATGCAGATTCACTTCACCCACAGCCCTAGGAAAGAAGATTTAAAAAAAGAAGAAAGAAAGAAAAGAGAATAAATGATTTTTAAGGTTTTATTTATCAGAAAAAGAGAGAGTGAGCACAAGTGGCAGGGAGGCGCAGAGAGAGAGAGGAAGAAGTAGCCCCCTCTCCTCGCCCCTGCCAGCAAGAAGCCCAATGCAGGACTTGATCCTAGGACCCCAGAATCATGACCTGAGCTGAAAGCAGATACTCAACCAACTGAGCCACCCAGGTACCCCAAGATTCATTTATTCTTTTAGCTATAATTTACGAAGCATCCACCGTATGTCAGAACCTGTGCTAAACACTATGGGCATTTTTAATAGGAGACTGGTTTCACCCAGTTAAAGCTCCCAGTCATTATAGGGTTGTAGTTCAGGAGCTCGTCACATATACAGTCCCTTTTAAGGGAAAGAAGAGAGGCAGTCCTGGCAGCCCCGTAATATAGCGCGCCATCACATCCATGCTCCCAGCTGACTGGACAGGGAGTGGGCACCTGACTCAGGGGAGGCCAATCCACATCCTTGTCAGCATCCTGCAGGTGTGGTGGCCAGAAAGAAGTATCTTTGCGCTTGCTGTTTCCTAATTACCCAGGACATTAGCATGTCTCTCTTGAGAGGTAATATAAATTAAGTGAGTCAGAAGAAAGGGACAGGGGATAAACAAAAAGAGGAACAGATACACAGAAAACCTCTTTGTCCAATTTCTCCTAGCAAAGCCCTAACTTGTACCTGCTCAGTTCCACAGAGCTGTTTGCTGAAACCCAGAACCACTTTCAGGTTCCAGTCACTATAATGCCTGGTCATTATCTGGCTTCTATTTTAAGGCTTTCATGAGATTCTGACTCCATTATTGGCATAGGCATCCTGAAAATAAGCCTTCATTATTTGAGTTAGCCTGAGTGAATCAAAGTTCCTTGCAAGCAAAATTGTCTATTAAACAAATATGATGGGATAAGAGGGCTATGAAGAGAGTGCAGTGGAAGCACAGAGGGAGTAATTAACACTGCTAGAATTTAAAAACCCAATTTTGAATATCAATATGTTATACTACTGAAGAAATCTGCCATATTTCAAAGGTCACTACATCTAAATTGACACAATGAATTATATAAAATGACACACTTGATTTTCTCGAAGACACAGACTTTTTTTTCCTTGACAGCGTCAAATATAAAATAAATGGTGAGTAGAACCCCTTCTCCCTGCTTATATCCCCTATCAATTGGCCCAGGGAGTAGTTACAATAATAAGACTCTAATTGGAGAGTATTCGAGATGGGCCAACCAACAATGAGACGAAGGCCACACACCACAAATGAGCTCAAGGATCAAGAGAGGAAAAACGAAACCCAATCTAATTCCACAAGAGTAGGGACCAAGGCAAACTTTCCTTAATTGGCCCTCTGCTTGGGAACCTGGAGTGCTCCCCCCATTAGCATGTGACATTTCCTAACAAAGTGAGGTACTCGAGCAGCTAGTCTAATAGTTGGATCTGCGGCAACTTGTTTCTACTTGGCATAAGCTCCTCGGGGAACGCAGAACTTGCTGAGCAGTCTCGAATGTTACCAGTATTTTCCAGCACCTGTTAGCCGTTACACAGGGAAGCCGTCTCATTATCAAACACCAGTGCCGTAGTAATGGCACGGAGGGATCCTAAGCAAGCGCCGGCAAGGGCCACAGAACGCATCGGTGTAAGTATTTTCTCTCTACCAGCTCATACCGTTTAAAAATTCCTTTTTTAGTGGTGACACTCCTCAAGCTGAAAAGACAGGCAAGCAACGTTTCAAGGCATGAATCTGTGGTCCAAAACAAGAAAAATGCCCCCACTGGTTTAACGCTGTGCCCTCTGAATGGGAGCAGAGGCCGCAGGGAGGCACATTATTCCAGTTCCGCTTGGCAGCGGCGGCCCAAGTTTGCCGGGTTCTCTTTCACTCCTGTGAAAAGCTCTCCATACTGATGGAGAGTGCACAGTTTAGATAAACTGGATTAGAAGAAGAGAGAGAGAGCGATGTCTATAATTCTTCCTTAGACACTAAAAATGGGATGGCCGCCTGCCATCCCAAGTCCAAGAAAAGGGCCATGCTTATCGCAACTCCAACCTGACGTCAGTAATTATACAGAACAGGAGAAGAGAGGTCCCTGTTAACCAAAGCAGGGGCTTTATCTGGCCTTTGTAGGCTCCTGTATAAAACCATTAGCATTGCAGCCTCATGATTCCCTCTCTTGTAATACAGTGTTTACCCTTATCTTTTGCTTGACACAAAAGCACAATCAAGACAAAGCCGAGGAATGTGTGGCTCTCCACTGCAAGGCAACGCCTGTCCCGCTTATCTCTTTTAATTATTATTTATACTTTACGTTTGTTTTCAGGTTAAAATCAAACAACATAAAGTAGAAAAGCCACCCTGCATTTCCTGGGCTCTGGACTCATTAGCCAGATTTTCTTAAAACTCTGGTACTTCAGAGAAGTTTTGCCAAGTGGCTAAATGAAATGCACACAATTGCAAAGTGTTATGAATATTTATGATGGTTTAATGATGGGATTTTTTTTTCCCTTGCATCTATGAATAATAAAAATTCTAACAAGAACAGATAACAAGATGGGGACAAAACAGTGAAGTGGTTAATACAAGAATGGCTCTTGGAGGGACCCCACTGAGAACAGCAGGAGCCAAGGGCCTCTCCTCCCCCTCTACCAGAACCAAGAGCAAAGCAGGGGCAGGAGGATTAGCCTGTTTTCCTCCCTTCTTTTAACAGATAGCATCAGCTAAAATAGGCATTTTATCCCTACTTTGTGCCTAAGCTCAAGGTCTGCCCTGGAGGCAAAGGGGGTGCAGACTTTCCCCTTCTAACAGCGGCATTGATTTCAGCCTTGTGTCACAAGCAGAATTTGCCGCTTTGCTTTTTCCAGAATTTGTAGTTACTAGTTAAAAAGCAGTTGGTGGAGGCTCAAGTTGCCTGGCGGGCTCTGAAGGCTGCAGACTATCTCACCAGCTACCAACCTCAGTTGAGGAGGGCCTTAAGCAGAGGTTTCTAAATGGTAAACATTAAAGTTGTTATCCCCACCAATATTTCATGTGTTGAAAGCCAAGAAAACCCTATGTGAGCCGGCCAGGCTCAGGCATGTAGGGACACTCTGTCTCAGCTCCTCGTCTCCCTGTGGCCTGCCCTGCGAGCAAATCACCCTTCCCCGTGAAAACCCTGGCAGGGCCTCAAAGGACAGCGCTGACATAATGGGGGGTTAGAGCAAGGAGTTCTGGGCTAGCTGCCACCTTTGGCTTAGGTGATGTACTCATGTGAGGCAAACTTTCCCTGATCTCCCAAGATCATTCACTCAGTCAGTAAATATTTACTGAGCACCTATTATAGGCTACAAAATATTCTAAGCATGTATAGCGTTTCTCTGAAGGAAGAAAAAAACAAAAACAAAACCAAAACAACGGCCCTTTCACAAGAATTTGACACACTTGTAGGGGGAAAGACAAAATACAAAATAAGCCAAACAAATACATAAATGGTGGATCCTTAATGTGACCCAGGCAACAAGGAAATAGTACCTCCATACTTATTTTTTAAAGATTTTATTTGAGACAAAGAGAGATAGAGAGCAAGTGCCTGCATGTGCACAAGTTTGGGAAGGGGCAGAGGGAGAGGGACAAGCTGACTCCCCACCGAGTGCAGAGTCTGAAGTGGGGCTCCATCTCACAACACTGAGATTATGACCTGAGCCTGAAACTAACTGGCTGAGCCCCCTACGCACTCCTACACCTACCTTTCAAGTAGGTTTACTTGATGTTGTAAACATTCCAGAAAAGTTACATGAAATCAAATGCTTTTTAAAGCACTTCAGCAATGTTTATATGAGTGTGTCTTTGAAAGAATTGTATGATGAATCCCTTCCTTAAGTGATGACTATGCCCTTCTTTAGCTCCTTTGGGAATCTGAATTTCTACACACTAAATGTCCATTTTTCATAAACTATCCCTGGGACTGGGAATCTTTAATACCAAACCATAATATTCTTTGATATTTGGTTTACCCCTGTGTTGGGAAGTACACAGCCATGCTCTTAAATCTACTGATGCAAATTTATGGGGAAACAATTCTTATCTGGAGACTCATTTAAAGAGTAAATTAGGTGCAGAGAAAGAATGTCTGATAGGCCCCCATGTTTGCTTTACTTGCTCTCCATCTCTATATTCCTCACCAGTCTTCTCACACAGTCCAACATCCCTGCCTGCCAATTTTATTAAAGCCTGCTGTGCGGGAATTTCCTTTCTCTGCTTTACTAGCTACCAAGACAACCCCATCACCGTGATTTTTCACACATTTTCTTTTCCTGTGTTCTGCATCTCAGTGAAATTTCATCTCCCTGACTCACTGTTAAGTGTTTCTCATCTGAAATCACACTCACTTGTAATCTCAAGCAAAGTGCAAAAAGAAGTCACGAAAGGACAAAGACAGACCAAAGTCCTTCTCCCACCAATTACTCAGACATTAAGCAAAAGCTACATGGGAATTGCCCAGTCAACCAAGACTAACTGAGTACCAACATCTATGGAATAGAAGATTAGTCTTGGCACACATCACATTCCACAGCACTTCTCCCTTAATAGAGTACATACATCTGTCTAGATATTAAAAACTGAGGAACTGATGATAAGTATTTCATAGAGCAAAAAGAATCACTGGAAACTGGATTCCCACAGCATAGATAGACTCTGTATCGCCTCCCCAGGGAATCTGGAACAAGAGGAGGAAGAGCTTAAAAGGAAATAAGCAGAAGAGAGAAAAGAAAAGAAATTGTAATAGAAAAGAGACTAAGAAGTAGTCTTCGAAGGAAATCCCTGCCCATGCTACCTTACTAAGAGCAAAAACTCAAGTCACTTAGGGAAAAATTAACAGTCTTCTATTTTTTATCAGACAACACAAAAAGGTTAATTGCAAGCAAAAGCTGAGATCTAGGTAGGTACATTCTAATTACATGTGTCTGATTCTAACAGACCAGGAGCCTCAACAATATACGTGTCCACCTTGTCCAGTGATTGCTGATAGGACCAAAAAAATCATCACAATGTTAAGACAAAGAGCAGAACCTTGGGCCAAGTTTTGCTTCTGCTAAGTGTAGCATGGTTACAATTGGTCAGTTGGAGGCCACTGCATTGTGTCAAGAGCTATGTGTAATGCTTAGTTGGACATGGGTAAACAATTCTACCATCAAGTTGAGTTCTACGATCAAGGACCTTATGTCTAAATTCATAGAAATAGCATCCATTACAGAGCCTCAAGGAAACTAGACAATTAAAACAAGCTCTTTGTGTGGTTATTTGTGGTCCTAAGTCTAGCAGAAGGAAGATTTCCTGCTTTCTTGTTCTTTTCATCTGTTTTCAAAGGAAGAGTGGAAAGGGATGTGTGGGATGGGGTGGGGGGGGGAATGGAAAACTCAAGGCAATAATGATCACTAAAATCCCTAGTATTAGTGCTAGTCTATGCTAATTAACTATTTCTAGTTGAGAGGCATTTAATTAAGGAATTCCTAATGGTGGCCTATCATGGCATAGATGTATTAAGGTCATGGGAGTAACAGACATGGACTAACAACCTATGTAGAAAAAATTTATGCGGTTTTAAAAGCAAAGTTAATCAGGGGCACCTGCGTGGCTCAGTTGGCTAAGTCTCTGCCTTTGGCTCAGGTCATGATTCCAGGGTCCTGGGATTGGCACATCGGGCTTCTGCTCAGCGGGGAGCCTGCTTCCCCCCTCCCTCTGCCTGCCACTCCCCCTGCTTGTACTTACACTCTCTGTCAAATAAATAAGTCTTAAAAAAAAAAAAGTTCAAACAGAACTTTACCATGTAGTACCACAATGGTGAGCTGGTTTCAACCTGATTGTGATTCCCTTGATCTCTAGCATCTGCTTTGAGATCTCACAAGATGGGCCAAGTCTAAAATACAAGCACCTGGTAGAATCAATAGAAATCACATGAGATAAGCTCAGTGTGACTAACAGTTTGTTCTGATCTCCCGAGAGAGCATCTTAGCTCTGTCCAAACTTGCCATCTTCCTAAGAATCTTTAGGGAGATGCTGGTTTCCATTAGATTCTTGGTATGAGTGCAGAAATCACTGACTTTGGAATCAGAAATGTAAGTTTTAATCTGGTCTAGGCCATTTGCTTACAAGAAAAAAATTCCTCTGCCTCTTCATGTATGAAGACATGCATGAAGGACATCTCCTTTAGATGTAGTTATTAGAAGAGTTATAGAAGTTATTGCATGTCAAGGAATAAGCATGGCCATATGCTCATAGTAAATGCTCAATAACTGTCACTCACAAGAACACATGAAATAATACCTCTGAAATATTTGAACATAGTAACTACTTCCTTCTACGGCCTTTTAGTGTGTGTTTTCACCTATTTTCTCTACCTTCCTTTTTTCTTTAACCTGAGACGCCAATGTGTAACTTTCCCAAATTCTACTCTGGTTTCTATCACTTCTCATACTCCCTAAAAATGGAGGAAATGTTGAAAATGTTCCTGAGACAATCAGGAAGTCTCAACAGATCATATGACTGAGAATTTATCCCTCCAAACTAGAGTCTCTTGCTCCAAAATGGTTCTCTGGAGGCCCTAGCCATAATGCCCATGTTGCTAACTTTGTTTAAAAAACTTCTAAAAACAGGGGCATCTGGTGTTCAGTCAGTTAAGTGTCTGCCCTTGGCTCAGGTCGTGATCCCAGAGTTCTGGGATCGAGCACCCCCTTGAGCACCTGCTTCTTCCTCTTCCTCTGGTCCTTCCCCCAAATAGTTCTCTCTCTCTCAAATAAATAATATATATACATATATATATATATAAAAACTTCTAGAAACAGTCTCCTTTTGTAATTGCTTCAAAAACACTTTTCAATGTCCTCAGTCATGATAAATTTTTGTGCTTTGGAAGTGCCTTTTATTTTGAGAAAGAGCCAAAAGTCCTCAAAAGCAAAACTTTTAAGTATGGAGGGTGACCCATCATGTTATCACTGTTTTTAGGCAAAATGAGATGCAATTTGTAAACATCTGTGTAATTTTCTTGCATGAGTTTTAAGAATTCCTATGATAAAGTCCAAAGATATTTTGAATGAATTCAGTATTTCTGGGATCAACATGGGTTTCAAAATATATTCCTTTGAAGGACAACTATTTTGGCTGTTTAATCCCATTTGTGTTTGTTTAAAATATACATATACACAGGATCATCAGTCATCACTTTATAGTCACTCCTGATAGACCCAGAGATGGCAATGTTTCTCACATCTATAGTATACCAAGTAATGAAAAATGTGTGAAAATTTAGCAATTAGGAATGTTTACTATGGAACGGATCTTATTTTCATCAGCTCAAGATGTGCATTTTGTGTACTGTGCAAAATTACTTGTGACCTAATGGAAACATCTTGACCTAGAAACTTGTTAATGATACTTGCAAGGCACAAGGAGGCAGATCATATAGAACGTAGCAAACTTCCATTCCAGGGCATCTTACTAACCAGAATTCTTTGTTAACCAGTATATTTTGGCAGTGCAATGAAAATCTCCTATTATCATGGTCATCCCAAGGCTGTACAAGATAACACACTCTATGACCCATCCTAAATAGATAAATGATATAGATTCTGGTTCAAGATGGCAACATGGGTGGATCCTGATGGACACACTGAATCTACAGGTGTACACTGAACAATTTCCTCTGCAGACAAAATCCAAAAACAAGCTGATTGACTCCTACACCTTGGGCAAATAAGACCCATATCAAAGTGGGTAAGAAAGGCTGAAATACAACCTCACCATAAACCCCACCCTGGACGCTATGACCCCAAATCAGAAGGGAACGGGACATTGAGCTATTCCGTGAGATGTCAAAGCTCTGAAGCACACATCTGGCTTGCCAACTTTTAGAACCTACATCTGAGAGGACCCCCCGAACCTGCAGCTTTGAAAGCCAAAATGTCCACGAAATCCATAAGGCTCTAGTGAACTGAGAAATAGTTCTGAAAGGACTTGCATGTGTGGACTCTCCCACCTCAGGAACAAGAGCAAAGGCAGCTGACTGAATAGCATCCAGACCTTCTATGAAAGAGGCTTATTTCCTCCTCTTAAAGTGTTAGCTTCAGTGTCAGGCATCTAATGGAACACACAATGAGGGACCTACTGAAATATTGTCCAAAGACAGAGGCCAGCAGTTACCATCTTTGCACACTCTCTCTGTTGCTTCACGTTGCCCATATTTCCTAGAAAGGAACAGTATTCTCATCTGGCACCCTAATTTTTACATTTTCACCCAGGGGACACTTCTAGATCACTTGGCTTGGGGGCCAGCAGGGTTTACCCTTGCAGGTCCCACAAGGCTGTAAAGAAATGGATAAAGTTCTTATTAGCTCCTACCCCAAGGGTGCAGCACAGAGGCAACAAACCAAGGTACCCAGTCCTTCTATTAAAAGGGCCTATTAGAGGCACCTGGGTGGCTCAGGTAGTTAAGCATCTGTCTTCGGCTCAGGTCATGATCCCCAGGTCAGGCTCCCTGGTCAGCTGAGAACCTGCTTCTCCCTCTCCCTACTATTCTGCCTACTTGTGCTCTCGCTCTATCTCCATCAAATAAATAAATAAAATCTTCAAAATAAAATAAAAAATAAAATAAAGGTCCTATTAGCTTATCTTCAACTTATCTTCATAGCTGTGTCCTGGGAAACTTTTAGTTTAACACATACCTAAAGGCTGACCATAATCCTCTCTAGAGACCACAATAGACACGTGCTATCTCTGTTTTTCCCCTCTGCCATGCTCCAGAACACCAGTAGCGCCCAGAAGGGAGATTGTATATGTACCTGGTATCCCATATTTATATATGGTGCCCAGGTTTTTGTGTGCCACACAAAATCCCCTTGAACACCTGGCCAGTGGGCCTAATGCTCATGAGTTCAATGGAACAGTAACAAAGAAACCATTCTTATCTGGTGATCACCCCATGGAACAGTATTGAGGGAACAGACAGAAATGCTCATTTCTCAGTCTTCCCCTAAAAGAGTTATTTTTGCATGCTTTAAAAGCTGATCTCAGGGTCTGGCTTCCCATAGCCTGAATCGAGGTGTTGACTGAGATCCTTGCCTTTGGGACAGGTGTAGGCTCACCCTCAACTACTGGGAGCCACTAAAAGTAAAGTAGGCTGCTTAGACAATCACAAAGATTTGAGAGACAAGCAAGAGCTACGACAAGGTTGAATCTAAGTTTCAGCTCTTATACAAGGCCGCTGCTGCAAGACTGAGTGGTGGCTGTTTTATCTAATGCAAGAAAACCAACACAAAGAGTCAAGGAAAATGAAACAATGGAATGTGTCTTTGAAAAGAACCAACTAAGATTTCAAAGAACTAAAAACAAAGTTAAGTGATTTATCTGATTCTAGTTCAAAATAACAGACATAAAGATGCCTACCTTTAGCCCATGAGAATAAGGATGAGGTCCGAATTTTGATTAAGGGATAGACAATAGAAGAAAGTGGGGCACTTGGGTGGCTCAGTTGGTTAAGCGACTGCCTTCTGCTCAGATCATGATCCTGGAGTCCTGGGATCAAGTCCCACATCCGGCTCCCAGCTTCATGGGGAGTCTGCTTCTCCCTCTGACCTCCCCTCTCATGCTCTCTCACTCTGTCTCTCTCTCTCTAATAAATAAATAAAATCTTAAAAAAAAAAAAAGAAAATAGAAGAAAGTATCAAACAGAAGCAACAGAGCTGAGAAATACAATAACTAAACTGAAAAACACAATAGATGGGTTCAACAGCAGAATAGTTGAAGCAGATGAATGGAAAAATGAACTCAAGGACAGGACAGTGAAACCCCCAATCACAGCAGCCAAAGAAAAACTGTAAAAGAATGAAGCTAGCTGAAGGGGCCTATGGGATGACATCAAAGACCTATATTCACATTTTAGGAGTCCCAGAAACAGAAAGGGGCAAAAAGCTTAGTTGAAGAAATTACAATTAAAAACCTCCCTAAACTTTGAAAGGAAATAGACATCTACATCTAGGAAGCCCAGAAAGTTCCCAAGAAGAAACATACCAAAATGTTCTCAAGACACTCACATTAAGACCCATTATAACTAACATGTCAAAAGTTACAGACAAGGACAAAGATCTTAAAAGCAACAAGAATTAAAAACAACTTGTTACATACAAGGGAATACCTATAAGACTAGGAGCACATTTCCCAGTAGAAATTTGGAGGGAGGAAGAGAATGACAGGATGCTTTCAAAGTACTAAAAGACAAAAAAATGCCAACCAAAGATAATCTACCCAGCAAAGTTGTCCTTTTTTTGAAGGAGAGAGAAAGAGTTTTTCCTGAAAAACAAAAATTAAAGGAGTTCCTGGGGCACCAGGGTGGCTCAGTCATCGGGTGTCTGCCTTTGGCTCCGTCATCATCCCAGGGTGCTGAGATCGAGCCCCTCATTGGACTTCCTGCAAAGCAGGAAGCCTACGTCTCCTTCTCCCACTCCCCCTGCTTGTGTTCCCTTGCTCATTATGTCTCTCTCTCTGTCAAATAAATGAATAAAATCTTTAAAAAGACTAAACTACACTAAACTAAACTAAAATAAAGGAGTTCCTTATCACCAGACTGGTCAACAAAGTGAGAATATAAATATCACTGGTAAAAGTAAATATATACTGAAATTCAGAATAATCTAGTGTAAAGGTGGTGCATTAATCGCTTATAAAGCTAGTAGGAAGGTTAAGAGACAAAGTAGTAAAAAAAAAATAACTGCAGTAATTTGTTAAGGAATATACATAATAGAAAAATAAGATGTGACATCAAAAACATAAAACATGGGGAATTAAAAATGTAGAATTTTAGAATGCAATCAAACTTAAGTTGTTACCAACTTAAAATGCACTGTTATAAATATGAATTGTTTCATGGTTCACTGTAACCATAAGCCAAAAACCCATAATACATACATAAAAGGAAAAGAAAGGAATTTAAGCATACCACTACAGCAAATCACCAAACCATAAGGAGAGCAAGAGCACACACACACACACAAAAACCAACAACCCCCCCCCAAATTACAAAAAACCAAAAAACAAAAATACCCCCCAACCAGAGTAATTGTAAAACAACAAGAAAGCAATTAAAAAATGGCACTAACTCCTTATCTATCAATAATTTTCATGTAAATGGACTAAATTCTCCAATCAAAAGAGCATGGTTAAATGGGAAAAAAAAAAAACAAGACCATTTATATTCCACCTACAAGAGTCACTTTAGATGAAGGGACATGTAGTAATGCAAAATGATAATTCATGAACATCGAACCCAAAAGAAAGCTAGGGTTCCTATACTAACATCACACAAATTAGACTTTTTGATAAAGAATATAATAAGAAATAAATATGACTACGTAATGATAAATGGGTCAATCCAAGAAGAGAATATAACACCAAGACAGCATGATACTGGCACATGGAGTAGAGAGCCCAGATATGGACCCTCAAACCTATGGTCAAATAATCTTTGACAAATCAAGAAAAAATATACAGTGGAAAAGACAGTCTCTTCAGTAAATGGTGCTGGAAAAATTGGACAGCAGTGTATAGAAGAATGAAACTTGACCATTCTTTACACCATACACAAAGATAAACTCAAAATGGATGAAAGACCTCAACGTGAGACAGGAATCCCATCAAAAATCCTAGAGAAGAACATAGGCAATGACCTCTTCAACATCGGCCACAGCAACTTCTTTCAAGACACATCTCCAAAGGCAAAGGAAACAAAAGCGAAAATGAACTTTTGGGGCTTCATCAAGATCAAAAGCTTCTGCACAGCAAAGGAAACAGTCAACAAAACAAATAGGCAACCCATGCAATGGGATAAGATATTTGCAAATGACACTACAAAGGGCTGATATCCAAGATCTATAAAGAACTCCTCCAACTCAACACCTAAAAAATGGAAAATCATGTCAAAAAATGGGCAAAAGACATGAGCAGACACTTCTCCAAAGAAGATATACAAATGGCTAACTGACACATGAAAAAATGTTTATCATCCTTAGCTATCAGGGAAATTCAAATCAACCACACTGAGATACCACCTTACATCAGTTAGGATGGCAAAAATTAACAGGACAGGAAACAAGTGTTGGAGAGAAAGTGGAGAAAGGGGAACCCTTTTACACTGGGAATGCAAGTTGGTACAACCACTTTGGAAAACAGTGTGGAGATTCCTCAAATAATTATCCTAAGCTATCCTATGACCCTGCAATTGCACTACTGGGTATTTACCCCAAAGATACACATGCAGTGAAAAGAAGGGCCATATGTATCCCAATGTTCATAGCAGCAATGTCCACAATTGCCAAACTGTGGAAAGAGCTGAGATGCCCCTCAACAGACGAACAGATAAAGAAGATATGGTCCATAGACACAATGGAATATTATGCCTCCATCGGAAAGGATGAATACCCAACTTTTGTATCAACATGGATGGGACAAGAGGAGATTATTCTGAGTGAAATAAGTCAAGCAGGGAAAGTCAATTATCATATGGTTTCACTCACTTGTGGAACATAGGGAATAACATGGAGGACATTAAGAGAAGGAAAGGAAAGGTGAAGTGGGGGAAAATGGAGGGGGAGATGAACCATGAAAGACTGTGGACTCTGAGAAACAAACTGAGGGTTTTAGAGGGGAAAAGGTGGGAGGATGGCTAAGCCTGGTGGTGGGTATTAAGGAGGGCATGTACTGCATGGAGCACTGGGTGTGGTACATAAACAATGAATCCTGGGGGGGCACCTGGGTGGCTCAGTGGGTTAAAGCCTCTGCCTTTGGCTCAGGTCATGATCCCAGGGTCCTGGGATCGAGCTCTGTATCTGGCTCTCTGCTCAGTGGGGAGCCTGCTTCCTCCTCTCTCTGCCTGCCTCTCTGCCTACTTGTGATCTCTGTCTGTCATATAAATAAATAAAATCTTTAAAAAAAAACCACACACAATGAATCTTGGAACACTGAAAGAAATTTTAAAAAATGAAATTTTTAAAAAAACTTAAAAAACATAGTCCACCAAAAAACTGTTAGAATGAACAAATTCAGCCAGGTTGCAGGATAAAAGATCAATATGCAAAAATCAGTGGCAATTCTGTATACTAATAATGTGCTATCAGAAAGAGCAGTTAAGGGGCACCTGGGTGGCTCAGTGGGTTAAAGCCTCTGCCTTCAGTTCGGGTCATGATCCCAGGGTCCTGGGATCGAGTCTCCAATTGGGCTCTCTGCTTATTGGGGAGCCTGCTTCCTCCTCTTCCTTCCTCTCTCTGCCTATTTGTGATCTCTGTCAAATAAACAAATAAAATCTTAAAAAAAAAAGAGCAGTTAAGAAGAACAATTACAGTGAGTGCTGTGAAATGTGTAAACCTGGCAATTCACATACCTGTACCCCTGGGGCTAATAATACATGATTTGTTAGTTAAAAAATTTAAAAAAAGAAGAAGAACAATTACACTTAGAATTGCATCAAAATAGTTAAATACCTAGTCATAAATTTAACCAAGGAGGTGAAACACCTGAACTCTGAAAATTCTAAGACACTGAAAGAAATTTAAGATGACACAAACCAATGGAAAGATATACCATGCTCATGAATTGGATTAATATTATTAAACTGTCCATACTACCCAAAGCAATCTACAGATCCAATGCATTCTCTATCAAAATATCAATAGTAGGGACGCCTGGGTGGCTCAGTTGGTTAAGCAGCTGCCTTCGGCTCAGGTCATGATCCCAGCGTCCTGGGATTGAGTCCCGCATTGGGCTCCTTGCTCGGCAGGGAGCCTGCTTCTCCCTCTGCCTGCCACTCTGTCTGCCTGTGCTCACTCTATCTCTCTCTAACAAATAAATAAAATCTTTAAAAAAAAAAATATCAATAGTATTTTTCACAGAGCTAGAACAAATAGTTCTAAAATTTGTATGGAACCACAAATGACCCTGAACAGCAAAGGAGTTTTTTGTTTTTTGTTTTTTTTTTTTTAGTTTTTACTTATTTGAGAGAGAGAGAGAACATGAGAAGAGAGAGGGAGAGGAAGAGAGAGGGAGAAGCAAGTTCCATGCTGAGCAGGAAGCCCAACACAAGGCTTGATCCCAGAACCCAGGGACTGTGACTTGGGCCAAAGGCAGATGCTTAACCAACTCAGCCACCCAGGGGCTGCCAACCAAAAAAACGTTAAAAACAAAGCTGGAGGCATCACAATTCCAGATTTCAAGCTATGCTACAAAGCTATAAAAATCAAAACAGTATACTTGCACCAAAATAAACACAGATCAATGTAACAGCATAGAGAGACCAGGAATAAACCCATGCTTATATAGTCAATTCATGTATGACAAAGCAGTTAAGGATACACATTGTGAAAAAGACAGTCTCTTCAATAAATAATGTCTGCAAAATTGGATAACTACATTGAAAAGAATGAAACTAGAGCACTGTCTTACACCATACATAAAAATAAACTGAAAATGGATAAAAGACCTAAATTTAAGATCCCAAACCCTAAAACTCCTAAATGATAATATAGTAATAATCTCTTTGATGGTGGACCTAGCAACATTTCTCCAGATCCCTTCAAGCAAGGGAAACAAAAACATAAACTCTTGGAACTATGTTAAATTAAAAAGCTTTTGCATGGTAAAGGACAGCATTAATAAAACAAAAAGGCAAACTGCTGAATGGGAGAAGATATTTGCACATGATACATGTGATAAAAGTTAATATCCAAAATATCTAAGTACTCATATAGCTGAACACCAAAAAAATAAAGAATTTCATTTAAAAATGGGAAGTGTACCTGAATTCCACTGATGAGTATTTATGCAAAGAAAAAAAAAACACTAGTTTAAAAAGATAAATGCACCCCTGTGTTTATTGCAGCATTATTTATAATAGCCAAGACATGGAAGCAACCTAAGTGTCCTAGATAAATAGATAAAGATGTGGCATGTGTATATATATGTATATATACATACACACACAAACACACACACACACACACATTAAATATCACTCAGCCAAAAATAGGAATGAAATTTCACCATTTTCAGCATGGATGGACTGAGAAAATTTCATGCTTATTGAAGTCAGACTGAGAAAGACTAACAAATATCATATGATTTCATTTATATGTGAGATCTAAAAATCAGAAACAACCAAGTGACAAAAAATAAAAAAACAGGAACAAAACAAAACTTCTTAGATACAGAAAACAAACTGGTAGTTATTAGAGGTGGGGTGATGGGCAAAATAGGTGAAGGAGATTCATAAATACAAACCTCCGGTTATAAATAAATCACTGGGATGAAAAGTGTAGCATACGGAATACAGTCAATGATATTGTAATAACACTGTAACTACACTTATCTTGGTGAGTACTGCATAATGTATAAAACTGTCTGCTCACATTGTAAACAAAGAAAAAAAAGGGAGATAAGCAAAGGACCTTAACAGACTTCATGTGCCCATTGACTATCTGAAGGTCTTCTTTCATTGGTCATCAGAGAAATACAAATCAAAACTACAATGAGGGCACTTGATGGCTCAGTCAGTTAAGTGTCCAACTCCTGATTTTGATTCCTGTCATGATCTCAGAGTCGTGGGATTGAGCCTCATGTCAGGCTCTGCATCCAAAGTGGGGTCTGCTTATCCTTCTCCCTCTGCTCCACCCCCTGCTTGCTCATTCTCTTTCTCTCTCAAATAAATAAATAAAAATATTTTAAAAAATAAGAATGAGGGGTGCCTGGGTGGCTGAGTCGTTAAGCATCTGCCTTTGGCTTGGGTCATGGTCCCAAGGTCCTGGGATGGAGCCCTGCATTGGACTCCCTGCTCAGTGGGATGCCTGCTTCTCCATCTCCTACTCCCCCTCTTTGTTCCTTCTCTCACTGTCTCTCTCACTGTGTCAAATAAATAAATAAAAATCTTTAAAAAAAATAAAAATTAAAAAAATAAAAAGCACAATGAAATATTATCACACACTTATCAGAATGACAGTATCAAAAAGACAAGTAACAAGTGTTGGAAAAAAATACAGAGAAAAGGGAACCCTCTTGTACTGCTGATGGAAGATAAATCAGTGTAATCACTATGAAAACCAGTATGGAGAGTCCTCAAAAAATGAAAAATAGAACTATCATATGACCCAGCAATTCCTCTTATGGGTGTTTAAAGAACACCCATTATTTTGAAAAGATGTATATACCCTTATGTTCACTATAACATTATTTACAATAGCTAAATTGTGGAAGCAACCTAAATATTTACTGATAGATGAATAGACAAAGAGGTTTATATATAAATTCAGACACATAGGCACACATACATAAAAACATACAATGGAATACTAGTCATAAAGAAGAGTGTAATCTTACTATTTGAGGTCACAACAATCAACCTAGAGGATATATGCTAAGGGGAATAAGCCTGACAAAGACAACTATCTTATGATCTCATATATGGAACCTAAAAAAAAACCAAGCCTAAACAAAACAAACCCCTACCTAATTCATGGATGCAAAGGACAGACTGGTGGTTGCTAGAGGTGGTGGGGTTGGGGGTGGGTGAAATGGGTGAAGGTGGTCCAAATATACAGACTTCCAGTTTTAAAATAAGTAAGTAACAAGGATATAATGGATAGCATGGTGACTATAGTTAATAATACTGTATTGTATATTTGAAAGTTGCTAATAGATCCTAAAAGTTTTTACTGTAATAAAAAAACTATATGTTTGATGATGGATGTTAATTGGACTTATGGTGATCATTTCACAATATACAAATACCAAATCATTATATTATAACCCTGAAACTCCTATTTCAATTGTAGCTTAATTTAACATGATGCTCATTATAGCTGTGGCATTAACTGTATTTTATAACTACATTCTCTCAAAACTGATCATTCATGTTGATAATTCATGCATAGTACATAGAACTAATTTCAATCATTGCATATATATGACTGACCATCATGTTCCACCAGGGTACCACAAAAGGCACAAGAACATAGGATTCTGTTTTAAGTCTCAACTGGCCTCCGGTTCTCCTCTTGTCTCCCTAACACCTAACTAATTTTCAAGCCACAACTATGTGCCAAGCCTCTCCATCATGTTGTCTCTCTCATCTTCATAACAATACCTTAAAGGTAAAGAAATTGAGATCCAGAAAGTTGGGGTCCTTTGCTCAAAGTCTCCTAAGGAGTAAAGCCAGGACCTGAAGCCAGCTGTATGTGAACACAAACCCAGATTCTACCAAAAGGCTCAGACTGGGTTAAGCCAAAGTCACTGGCTGACTTCTGAAGAGGTCTTAACTGAATAAGGGGAAGATGGGATAATACTCTGTGGCCAATCCAAGAGTTTCATGGCTGATAATGAAACACTTTGAAGATCTGAGTAAGTCCTTTTCATTACTCCTTCAGATTATCATTACCCATGTTCTTTCTGGCAGTCTTTGACTCTGGTTTTCTTTGGAATTTATCACTTGGCCCCTCTCTGACCACATTTTGTTTTTGCTAAACAGGAAAAAGTAAAAGGGAGAAACATAAAAGATATTACCTTAGTTGTTTATCCCTAACTGCTACATAATTCACATCAGCACACTAAAATATTAAGACACTTTTCTTTGTAATTTCCTTTTTTTAAAAGATTTTTTCTTATTTATTCGACAGAGATCACAAGCAGGCAGAGAGGCAGGCAGAGAGAGGGGGAAGCAGCCTCCGCGCTGAGCAGAAAGCCCGACGTGGGGCTCAATCCCAGGACCCCAAGATCACGACCTGAGCTGAAGGCAGAGGCCTATCCCACTGAGCCACCCAGGCGTCCCTGTAATTTCCTTTAAACACCACAAATTTGTCCTTTTTCACCTATAATTTTCACAAAATAATTTTTTTCCCATGTGTAGGTTTGTCTACCAGCACAAAATTGGAGATTTAGAAAAGTTGCTTGGTTTCTTCATTTGCTTTCATATGTGTGAAATTCAATTGACAATTTAAATTTTTTTTAACTCTGAAAATTAGTGTTTAATTTGGGCATTTCTCCAGCTGCCTTTGTTTGTTGTTACGCATGATAATCTAGCATCCCATTACTGTGAAAAATTAAGGGTTGCCTAATAATGAACAACTAATAAGCAATACATATGCTCAACTGGATATTCTCAGTGTAACACAATAAGGAATGAGCCACATTCGTGATTATGGGATCATGTATTTCATCCCATAGATTAACTACTATTCAGTTCTTTTGAAAAAGAGATGGGGGTGTTTGGGTAGCTCAGACAGGTAGGTGTCCAACTCTTGATGTCAGCTCGGGTCTTGATCTCTGGTTTGGGAGTTCAAGCCCCACACTGGGCCCTGTGCTGGGCAGGGAGACTACTTGGAAAAAAAAGAGAGAGAGAGAGAGAAAAAGAAAGAGAGAGAGAGAGATGAATGGGCCAAAACGTGGACTCAGTTTGGACATAACTGAAGTAGGTAGGTAACTGTCAAGAAGTTTGCATTTAAGTGGCATAGCAAAAACTTCTAGTCACCTATCCAATAATTATATTGTCCTTGTTTCCTAATTTTAAGACCCTTGTATTTATTTATGGCAGAGATACTCCAAAGCTAAAAATTACAGTAGGTAAGTCAAAATTGTTTGGGGGAACTTTGGAAGACTCTTTTATAGCTCCACACCCTCCCTGCCCTCCTTCCTGCCTGGATATGGAATCACCACAGCACCCATCTTAGACCATGAGGTCAACTTCAAGATGGAAAGTATACTTTCAGGTTAAAGAGGCAGAAAAGGTCACCTGTGGACTACAGGGCACCCAAAGCCCCGACTGCCTATCACTAGACTTCCTTTCTGGGAGAGAAACTCTCTTATTGAAGCCATTGCTATTTCTAATCTCTATTACTAGCAGTCAAATGCAATTCCTAATTGAGATCTGAAGTAAAATACTCACCGCTGTCTAAATTTAGAAGGCAATGAGTCTTGTTTGTCTTAAGCTTTGATCTCTCTGGAAGAGCAAAGTCCCCTGAGAGAGGAAACATTGTTGAGCTGAAGGTCATCTGTACAGCAGGTTTTGCAAAGGAGAGCAAAAGTAGAGATAAAAGTCTTCAGAGTAGAAAAAAAGGCACTTGTAGATGTCATGGGGAGCACACCGAATAAACAACTAAAGATAATTAATACTTTGGCTCATTTTAATACAAATGGAGTGATCAGGAGACATTGAATTAAGATTTTTGGAAGATTCCAGAACAAAAAAATGTGAGTCACATCAGGAGGACAAATTGTGCTAAGCAAAAAAAAGCAACACGATCCTGTTCATCTGACATATTTCTCCCTTGAATTTTACAGTCACATTTTTTCCCCTCTAAATAACTAGATATATTTTCCCCTCCAAAATAACTAGGCAGGAAGGCTCCACCTGGGGGCACCTTCTTATCACCAGATATTAAGACCCCTCCCTTTCCCATCCATAAAATTTACTACGTTATTCTCATATCGATCCGCTCCTGCTGATTTTAAGAGTCAGGAATTTTTACAAAATTATTATAATACCTTTCACTCTTCTTTCTCTTTGAAGTTCCAGCCATTATAATTCAGCTATTTCTTGGCTCATAAACTTGGCAAGGCTTCTTGGGGGAAAAAAAAAGTCCTCTCATTTGCAGAGAGCTTTCTCATATGCTGACAGTTTAGCTTATATGAAATTGCTGAGTAATAAGAAGGGTAAAATAGGGCTTGTAAGGGAAACAGGAAGCAGAATAGCCTCCACAAATGAATCCCAGACACTGATTTTTGCTTATCTAAGAAGCTGAAGGGTCTTTCCTTTGAGGCAGCACTCACTGACCTCTTGCTAAGACTGTTTATTCAATGTGATTTCTCCACTGGGTGGAAAGTGGTCTTGCTTTCTTCCCTAAACCTTTCCTTAAGTGCTGTTTCAGATGTAATTCTGCACTGTCACATTGGAGCCTTCTGTAACCCCTCCTGCTAAGGAACACAGCTGGAAGCTTAGGACCACTTAGGATGCTGCACACTCAAGTAGCCCTTCATCTCAAAACAAATCTCTTAAAACTATTTCTTGGCATGAATCTTTGTAGACTGGTCCATCTGACATCTCATAAAGACTGAAAAGAGGAAGCTTGTGCACCTCTGAAGAGAGCCCATCTCCATCTCTGCATGGAAAGTACATAGAAAATCCTAATTAGCTAAGTCCTTGAGTATACAACGTAGAAGACATCTGCCCTGGCTTTCTCCATACTAAATCTCTTTTCCATGCTTCCTATTTAAAACAACAACAACAACAACAACAAAAACAAAACAAAAAAACCCACACACACAGGAAGTAAAAATGGTTCAAATTAAAAACACACTCTTTCATACAACATCCTGTCCTGCTTAACAGTGCCATAATTCTACTGCACTGTAAACAATTAGATAGAGATATTGTAAAATTAGCTCCAATTTGCATAATAATGCTTGACTCTTAAAATTTAGTGACTGCATTTGCACAAATTTAATAATAATTCAGCTTACATTTTTTTGTTTTAATGTATTTTATACAAATAACATCAAATTTATAGATTACTAGTTTCCCAAAAGCAAGCCAGATGAGGACATTGCATTTTTGCAAGTTTAATATACCACAAGATATGGTAATTCTAGCTTTCTTAAATTAAAGGTCACCTCCTTTTCTGATTCTTCTTTTTCCCCCTGTTTAAGAAAAAAAGAGACTCCTAATGATCTGGAACAAAGAAAAATATACCCAATGCTCAATGACATCTAAACCAGTTCAAAATATTTTAAATGTAATTTACCCCATTTTACTTTTAGGGAACAGTAGAATTTAATCCTAAAATATAATTTTAAGGCTCTTTTATGTTTAAAATCAATCACATTTGAATCCTGGGTTGGTAGAGCAAACTGCATTAAAAGATGTTTTTATTATATTTATTGTCACAGATGTTAATTCGATGGATCTACCCATTGTTGTCTTTTGGACTTACAGTATAATTCCACCTAATAGAAATTGAACTGCCACTTAAGCTCTGCTCTTATCTGAGGCTTTTCGCTCCCCAGCCACTGGGTCAATGATGAAATCATTTCAAGTCCTAAATCATTGCTTTCCTTGAGGAAAATTTCAATGATTATTGCCATAACAGGGCATCCCTTTTTCACAAGAGACCAGGAGTGGTTCCTTGTAAAAAAAATTAAAAAATTAGGAGGGTCTTTTATTATATATAAAGAGGTAAGTGACTATTACGGTAGTTGGTTAACTACTGAAGAAACTTTTTTGATAAAATTGGCGGTTAAACATTCAAACAAGCAATCAAACAAAGGCACACGAATAAGTATTTCTTTACTGGTTCAGAATTCTTTGGTTCTGCTTAGGGCTTCTCCATAGTTAGCTGTGCACCTTACTGGCTAAGGGAAGGACTAAATGAGGGCTGAAATCCAGCTTACACCACACTTGTCTAGCTGGGAGCTACGAAATGGAGCTGCGTAAACCCATAGGAAAAAGCACCTTGTCAGTTGACACAACTGCATTCTATGAGTTCATGGCAGCCCTTAGTTGGGACTCTCCAGGCTGGTATAAATGTGGTTTGGCTTAATGAGAAAAACTACTTCCTAGGGTCCTTTTCACAATTCGGTAATTTTAAATAAGTGATTCCAGTTTCTATCCCATCGGGGTTTAAACTCAAAATGCTAATCCCACAATAATTGTCATAAAGAGGATTATGGAAAGCACTGGTAGCAATATCCAAGTTGATCCTGGTTCAATGTAGGTCTTCTTCCTCATGGTTTCATAAGAACTTGTGTTTATATCTGTATTAGAAAAATGATGTCAACACTCATCCAGTGAATTTGATCACCATCTATAATTGATTACAATAATCAGGCCAAATATCTCATTCACTACTTCATCCTTCATCCTCTTCTAAGTGATGGCAGTTTTTCTGTTATTTTGTCTAGACTCTTAGAAGTCTTTGGTTTTCCAAATAAACCATCTATCCTTTAATCTTGCCAACTCTAAGGTGGTTCATAACACTGACTAAACTGCTTCTTTATTCACAGAGTTGTCTACATTTACTGATAAAGTTGTTTGGGTTAGGCAGATTTTGCACTTTATAAAAATCTGTTTATGTGATTATTTGCTATGTGAATAACTTTATTTGCCATGTATTCTGGTCTATTTAAGGACATCTGGCCTATTTAAATGGCCAGACAGAAGACACACACACAAGGAATATTGTAAATTTCAAACAAGGAGAGAAAAAAAAAGTGGCTAAGGTAATAAATAAATACATGTATGGGGGCGCCTGGGTGGCTCAGTGGGTTAAAGTCTCTGCCTTCGGTTCAGGTCATGATCCCAGTGTCCTGGGATCGAGCCCCACATCAGGCTCTCTGTTCAGCAGGTAGCCTGCTAACACCCCCCCGCCCCACTTCTCTGCCTGCCTCTCTGCCTACTTGTGATCTCTGTCAAATAAATAAATAAAATCTTTTTTTAAAAAAGCTTATCTTTAAAAGAATAAATACATGTATGGTTTAGCACACAAGTTTGTATTTTGTATGTGTGTTTTGCACACAGTTATTTCATTAGTGGCCTGGAAAAAACGTATTTGAATTAATTCCCTCTCCCTAATATGTTTTTCTATAGCAGCTTGTAGCTTCTGAAAATTTCTCTTAATACTTCTTATTAGCCTTTGTACATCTCTTTATATGAACTGTAAGAGTGCAAAGACAGAACAATGATAATACGTATTTAGGTATATATATATTATATACACAATCTTGTAGGTTAAAGAATATGATGGAGGTCCTCATTCAATAAAGCCTAGAGTGCCAGATAAATGCCTATTCTGAACTTTCTCTGAGGCACATAAATGAGGTGCTTTTTTTTAAAGATTTTATTTATTTATTTGACAGAGAGACAATGTGAGAGGAATACAAGTAGGGGGAGTGGGAGAGGGAGAAGCAGGCTCCCCAGTGAGCAAGGAGGCCAATGAGGGGCTCTATCCCAGGACACTGGTACCATGACCTGAGCCAAAGGCAGACACTTAAGGACTGAGCCACCCAGGTGTCCCTAAGGTGCTATCCTTAATAGATGCGTCCCATAAAGCTCTAACTGAAACTTCTCTAAGACTGATTTGAAAAGAAAACTTAAGTATTTGTAAAGGCTTTAAAAAAATGTATTTTTCTCTTACTACTCATGTTAAAATTTGACACAGCCATAGAAAATAAGGAAGACTGCATTCATTTACTTTCTAGGCCAGAGAACAAGGGAGCATAGGCACTCTGCTGAGGCCTACATAAAAATTCTCAACTTCAGTCCTGGACTACTTTCATATTTTTACTTTTAAAATCTACATACCATCTGTATTATTGGCATATTTTTCCTTAAATGGTCTAGTTACAAAAATATGGATACATATATTTTTTGATATATTTTTTAAAGGAAAATTTATGTCACTACTATAAAGAGACAAATCACTACCACTTGTCTTGAGATACTATAAAAATAAATATAATGAAACTAAACCAATTTTAGTAAATTCTAGCTGGGCAGTTCTTCTGTCAAATGCTCTAAGCCCTAGCTTTACTATTTGTTAAATGAGTAGGAGGAGGGAAGAAAATAGGAAGGAGGAAGAGAAAGGGGGTGGGAGGAGAGAAAAGGAGGGGAAAGAGAGATAAATTGACAAGTTTGGAAGAGACAAACAGTCTCACCTGTTTTTCTAAAAGCTTAAAGACCTTTGTAAGGGAAATGCATTTCTTCATATGGCATTCAAAGTTATTTAATGTCAGGTATATCTACCACTTAGGAACATCTTTAATTATAGTAGGAGTATGGGTCCCAAATTTTTGGTAACACTGCAGAGTTTTCTGCCATGCCTGTTATGCCCTTCTGCATCCTTCTGACTCAACTTTGTTTCCATTATTTTGCCACTTAATGAAATGGCCCCTAACTGTAAAGCATTTGGTAACAGCCAGCAAAAATCATAGCATAATTACTCAACCTATTTATTCATTTGTTCAATAGACATGTAGTAGGTATGAACTAAAGCAAGCAAGCAAACATTGCTACCAGGTACAAATACAAAGATTCAGTCCCATTTACAGGCTTAATCTAATGGAGATTTATTACCCAAAGTTTTAAAATTATAATTTATTTTTCAAAGATTTTTTTTTAATTTAATTGATAGAGATCACAAGTAGGCAGAAAGGCAGGCAGAGAGAGAGGGGGAAGCAGGCTCCTCGCTGAGTAGTGAGCCTGATGCAGGACTCGATCCCAGGACCCTGGGATCATGTCCTGAGCCGAAGATAGACGCTTTAACCCACCGAGCTACCCAGGCGCCTTTAAAATTGTAATTTATAAAAGAATCAAGAGCGTCCCAGGGTGATGCAGTTAGTTAAGCATCCAATTTGTGATTTTTTGGCTCAGATCGTTATCTCATGGTCATGGGATTAAGCCCCAAGTTGGGCTCTGTGCTCAAGAGGGAGTCTGCTTGAGATTCTTTCTCCCTCTCTCCCTCTGCCCCCTCCTCCATGCTCTTTCAAATAAATAAATCTTTTTAAAAATTAAAAAAAAGAATAAAGAGAAACTGTTCCATGTCCTGATATTTTTTGTTAAACACTTCTCCTATCTGCCTGAGAAGAAAAGTTGGGGGAGGAGTTGACTCAAGATGTTGATGGAGAATCCAAAACTCACCTCTCCCAGGAAGAGAAGAAAGGAAGAAAGAGGCAGAAAACACATTTGGAGAAATAATGGCTGAAAATTTGCCTAACCTGGGGAACAAAGCAGACATCCAGATCCAGGAAGCCTAACCTGGGGAACAAAGCAGACATCCAGATCCAAATAAGATGAATTTAGCAATTCACATCAGGACATGTTATGACTATAGTGTCAAAAGTTAAAGACAAGGAGAGAATAGTAAAAGCATTGAGAAAACAAACTTGTTACATACAAGCAGACATACATAAGACTGTGTATAGATTTTTAGCAGAAACTTTGACTATATCATGCCACCCCTCTGACTTGAAAAGTACTCCAAGAAAAAAACTGCCAACAAAGAATACACTACCAGGCAAAGCTGTCCTTTATTTGAAGAAGAGATAAAACATTTTGCAGACAAGCAAAAGATAAAGGAGTTCATCACCCCCAGATAGGACTTACAAGAAATGACAAAAGGGACTTCTTAAAGCTGAAACAAAAGGGTGCTAATTAATAATAGGAAAATATGTGAAAGTATACATCTCATTGGTAATGGTAAATTTATAGTCAAACTCAGAATAATTTGATGTTTTAAAGTGGTGGGTTAGGGGCACGGTTTGGCTCAGTCGTTAAGCCTCTGCCTTCTGCTCAGGTCATGATCCTAGGGTCCTGGAACTGAGGCCTGCATTGCGCTTCCTACTCAGCGGGAGGCCAGTTTCTTCTTCTCTCACTCTCCCTGCTTGTGTTCCCCCCTTCACTGTCTCTCTCTCTCTGTCAAATAAATAAATCTTGGGACGCCTGGGTGGCTCAGTGGGTTAAGCCTCTGACTTCGGCTCAGGTAATGATCTCAGGGTCCTGGGATCGAGTCCCGCATCGGGCTCTCTGCTCGGTGGGGAGCCTGCTTCCCCCCTTCTCTCTCTCTGCCTGCCTTTCTGCCTACTTGTGATCTCTCTCTTTCAAATGAATAAATAAAAATCTTTAAAAAAAATAAATAAATGAATAAATAAGTAAACAAAGTGGTGGGTTAATCTCTTATAAATCTAGTATGAAGGTTAAAAGACAAAATAGTAAAATAACTATAATTATAGTTACATAGTTTTGGTTATATAGTTAGAACTATAGTTCTAGTTGTTAATGAATACATATTAAAAAGCAAAGAATTCAGAATAATCTAAAAAGTTTTATAAACTCCAAGAACATACAGATAACAAAATGAAATTAGCAACGCATGAAGAATGAGAATGTAGAAGTTCAACAAAGTTCTACAAAGAACTAGAAACCATTAAAACAAAACAAAACAACCAAAAAATAGTAGAGCTGAAAAATACAATGACTGAACTGCAGAACTCAGAGCTTCAAAAAAGATTCAACCATGCAGAAGAAATAATCAATGACCTAGAGACAGGATATACAAGAGTATTCAGTCAAAAGAGCAAAAAGAAAAAATAATGAAAAAAGAGTGAAGAAACGTGATGGGAACTACTGGACACAATAGAAAGAAATACTACACATATTATAGAATTTCAAAAAGAGAAGAAAAACAGAAAGAGACAGGAAGTATATTTAAAGCAATAATGGCTAAAAATGTCCCAAGCCTGAGGGAAAAAAATGGTCTTCCAGATCCATGAGGCTTAAAGGACCCCAAATAGGTTGCATCCAAATAGGACTACATTGAGACAGATGACAAACTGTTAAGTTCAAAGAATTTTGAAAGAAAGAAGAGAAAAGAGAAATTAAATATGGTGAACCCCTCTCTCTCATCTCACATAAAGGTACAAATTTCTCAGCAGAAACTCTTCAGACTAGGAAAGAATGGGAAGACAGATTCAAAATATTGAAAGGAAACAACTGTTAACCAAGAATTTTAAACTCAGCAAAGCCATCATTCAGAAAGGAAAGCAAGGTAAAGATTACCAAACAAAGAAAAGCTGAGGGAGATCATCAAGACTAGATCTGCCTTACACCTTTACACACATTTTCAAAGGGATTTTTGTTGAGTAGAACCAAAAAGTCATGAAAACATAAAACGTTAGCACAGAACTCACTGGTAACGATGTATACATAGTCAAATTAAGATTCTGTAATGTAGGGGCGCCTGGGTGGCTCAGTGGGTTAAGCCTCTGCCTTCGGGCCAGGTCATGATCTCAGGGTCCTGGGATCGAGCCCTGCATTGGACTCCCTGCTCAGCGGGGAGTCTGCTTCCCCCTCTCTCTCTGTCTGACTCTCTGCCTGCTTGTAATCTCTGTCTGTCAAATAAATAAATAAAATCTTTAAAAAAAAAAAAAGATTCTGTACTGTAGTAATGGTGGTGTGTAATTGCCTTACAACTTCAGTTTGAAAGTTAAAAACTAAATGTAGCAGAAAATGGCCATAAGTATCACAATCTGATATTGGACACACAGTATTAAAAAAAAAAAAAAATGTGGGACGCCTGGGTAGCTCAGTTGGTTAAGCAGCTGCCTTCAGCTCAGGTCATGATCCCAGTGTCCTGGGATGGAGTCCCACATCAGGCTCCTTGCTCCGCAGGGAGCCTGCTTCTCCCTCTGCCTCTGCCTGCCACTCTGTCTGCCTGTGCTCATTCGCTCTCTCTCCCTCTCTCTCTGACAAATAAATAAAATCTTAAAAAAAAAAAAAAAAGTGTAACCTGTAACATCACTAACATAATACATGAAGGGGAGGAGAGTAGAAGTATAAAGTATAGAATTGTTATCAAAGTTAAGTTGTTTAAAATAGGGTGTTTTATTTTTAAGATATTTTGTGTAAGCTTCATGGTAACCACAAGGGAAAAAACCTGTAGTAATTACACACACAAAAATAAGAAGTTGGCATACTGATACCAAAAGACATCAAAACACACACATGCAAAAAGACAATGGGATAAGAACAATGGATCCACAAAAGAGCCAGAAACAAACAAAAAAATGACAGTAATTAATAATTACTTTATACAAATGGATTATGTTTTTAAATCAAAAGAAATAGAAAGGCTGAAGTGATTAAAAAACAAAATCCAGAGATATGCTGCCTATGAGAAATTCATTTTAGCCTCAAAGAGACTTACCGACTGTGAGTGAAAGATAGAAAAACATAGCTCAAGCAAATGTTTACAAAAAAAAAAAAAAAAAAGGCAAGGGTAGTTAGAAAAAAGACTTTAAACTAGAAATGGTAAAAAGAGACAAAGAAGGCCATTATATAATAATAAAGGGATCAACCCATCAAGAATATGCAACATTTGTAAGTATTTATATATATAACATTAGAGCATCTAAATGTGTACAGAAAATATGAAGGAGCAATATGGACAAATTATCAGAAATACAATAATGATTGGGAACTTTAAACTCTATTCTTAGCTCATGCAGACAGAATCAGTAAGGAACGTGGATTTGAATAACCCTATAGGCCAAATGGATCTAACAGATATATACAGGACATTCTATCCTACACCAGCAGAATACACATTCTTCTCAAGTGCATATGAAACATTTTATAGTATAGACCATATGTTGTGTTAACAAATTCAAGAATACTGAAGTCATATCAAGTATCTTCTTTGACCACAGTGCTATGAAACTAGAAATCCATACAAGGAAGAAAACTGGAAAACTCAAGAAGACATGGAAATTAAACAACACTCTTCTGAAAAAAAAAAAAAATCAATGGATCAATAAAGACATTAAAGGAGGAATAAGGAACTATCTTGGACAATAAAAATGGAAACATACCAAAACATGGGGAGCAGCAAAAGCAGTCCTAACAGGGAAATTCATTGTGTTAAAGTATATACATCAAGAAACAAGAAGGATCTCTAATAAGCAACTTAACGCCATAAGGAGCTAGAGTAAGAAAAAAAACATAGCCCAAAGATGGAAGGAAAAAATAACAAAAGATCAGAATGGGGGGGGGGGAGAAACTAAAAAGAAAGTAAAAAAGGTAATTTAAACAAGAGCTATTTTTTGAAAAGATGAACAAAACTGACAAACCCATTGCTAGACTCACCATGAGAAAAACAGTTTCAGAAATTAAAGAGATGTTACAACTAATCCCCACAGAAATACAAAAGATCACAAGTGACTACTATGAACAATTTTATGCCAACAAACTGGACAATCCAGAAGAAATGGATAAATTTCTAGAAACATGCAACCTATCAAGACTAAACCATGAAGACCTAAAACAACTGAACTGACGGAATACTACAAGGAGACTGAATCAGTAAGAGGAAACCTCTCAACAAAAATTCAAGACCAGAGGGCCTACTGGTCAAGTCTACCAAACATTTAAGGAATACCAATTCTTATCAAACTCTTCCAAAAGATAGAAGAGGTGGTAACACTTTGAAACTCATTTAAGGAAGCCAGCTTTACTGTAATACCAAAGTCAGTAAAGGACACTGTAAGAAAACTACAGACCAGGGACACCTGGGTGGCTCAGTTGGTTAAGCGGCTGCCTTCGGCTCAGGTCATGATCCCAGCATCCTGGTATCAAGTCCCATATCGGGCTCCTTGCTTGGCAGGGAGCCTGCTTCTCCCTCTGCCTCTGCCTGCCTCTCTGTCTGCCTGTGCTCGCTCTCTCTCTAACTAATAAATAAACAAAATCTTAAAAAAAAAAAAAAAAGAAAACTACAGACCAGTCACTCTGATGAATATAGATGTAAAAATTCTCAATAAAATAGTAGCAAACTGAATTCAACAGCACATTAAAAAAGATAATGCTCCAAGTTCAAGTGTGATTTATCCCTGGAAAGCAAGAATATTTCAACATCTCCAAAATCAAAAGACATATCACATGAATAGGATGCAAGAAAAAAAAAATCACATTATCTCAAAAGATACAAGAAAAACAGACAAAATTCACCACTCCTTGATGATAACACTCAAATTAGATATAGAAGAACATACCTCAAAATAATAAGTGCATTATATGACAAACCCACAGCCAACATCATACTCAACAGTGAAAAGTTGAATACTTTTCTTCCTTTAAATCAGGAATAAGATGAGTGCCCGCTCTCATTACTCCTTTTCAACTACCGGAAGTCCTAGCCAGAGCAATCAGGCAGGAAAAAGAAATTAAAAGTATCAGAATTAGAAGGGAAGAAGTAAAACTGGCTTTATTTGCAGTTGAAATAATATGTACAGAAAATCCTAAAGACTATAGCAAAACAAATGTTAGATTTAATAAATAAAGTTGCAGGACACAAAATTGACACACAAAAGTCAGCCGCATTTTTATACACTAACATGATTAAGGAAAAAAAGAGGTAAGGGAAATGATCTTAGTTACAATAGCATCACAAATAATAAAATACTTAGGAATATTTGGGGCACGTGGGTGGCTTAGTCAGTTAAATGCTGGACTCTTAATTTTGTCTCAGATCATGATCTCAGGGTCATGAGATCAAGCCCCATGTCCAGCTCCATGCAGGGCATGGAGCGGGTTTAAAATTCTCTCTCTCCCACAGCCCCTCCCCTGCTCTTTCCTTCTCACTTTCTCTCAAAAAAAGGAATATCTTTACCAAGGAAGTGAAATAATCTCTACTCTAAAGACATTAAGAAAAGAAATTAAAGAAAATACAAATGGAAAGGTGTCTTACTCTCATGGATTGAAAGACTTAATTTTGTTAAAATGTCCACACTATTCAAAGCCATCTATAGATTCAATGCAGTCCTTATGAAAATTCCAATGGCATTTTTTTTTTTTTTACAGAAATAGAAACACCATCCTCAAATTTATGTGGACTCTGAATAGCCAAAGAAATCCTGAGGAAGAACAAGGCAGAGATATCGCACTTTTTGATATCAAGCTATATTATAAAGCTATTTTAAACAGTATTATAAAGCTATTAAAAACAGTAGGGTATTAGCATAAAAACAGACACATATACCAATGGAACAGAATTGACAACAGGAATAAAATCATGCAAATAAGATAAACTAGTTATTGGACAAGGAAGGCAAGAATACTCAATGGAAAAAAGAAAGTCTCAAATAAATGGTGCTGGGAAAATTTAATATTCACATGTAAAAGAATGAAACTAGACTTCTATCTTACATTACTCACAAAAATTGACAAAATGGATTAAGATTTAAATTTAAGATCAGACACCGCAAAAGCTCCTAAGAGAAAACATATGAACCAACTCCATAAATTTATATGGGTTTTGGCAATGATTTTTTTGATAGGGCATGTAAAGCAGAAGAAACAAAATAAAAAAATAAACAGGTTGAATACATCAGAGTAAAAAACTTATGCATGTAAAGTAAATGATCAAGAAAATGAAAAGACAACCTACAAAATGGTGAAAAAATCCGTAAACCATATATCTAATAATGTGTCAATATTCAAAATTAGAAATAACTCATCAAAAAACATAAATTGGAAAAGTAAAACTCATGATTTGCAGATGACATTGTTTATATATAGGAAACCGTGCAGACTATATCAAATTGCTAGAATAAATTAATTCTGAAAAGTTACAGAATACAAAAACCAATATTAAGAATCTTTTGCATTTTTATACTCTAGTAACAGACTACCAAAAGAAATTCACAATCCTGTTCATAACTGCATCAAAAAGAACAAAATACCTAGTAATAAATTTAGCCAAGGAGGTAGAAGATCTGTATACTGAAAACTTTAAGACATTGATGGAAAAAAAGACACAAGTAAATGGAAATATATTGAGTCTCACAGATTGGAAGACTATTTTTAGTATGTTCATACAATTGAAAACAATAAGGATTACACTGAATCTGTAGATTAAGATTCCAAAAGCATTTTTCAGAGAAGAAACAATCCTAAAATTTGTATGGAATCACAGAGGACCACAAAAATTCAAAGCAATCTTTTTTTTTTTTTTTAAATTAAGATTTGCACTTGAACTCAAGACCTCAGGATCAAGAGTCACATGCTCTACTCACTGGGCCAGCCAGGCACCCTTCAAAGCAATCTTAAGAACAAAGTTGGAGGCATCACACTTCCTGACTTCAAGCTACATTATAAAGCTATAGTAAGACGGTATGGTATTGGCATGAAAAATAGATAGATTGGTTGTGGAACAGACAGCCCAGAAATAAACCTACATATATGGCCAATTAATTTATGATAAGGTAGCTAAGAATATACAGTGGGGAATGCATAGGCTTTTCAGTAAATGGTGCTGGGAAAACTAGACAGCCACATGCAGAAAAGGAAATGAGACCACTATTTTACACTAGATACAAAACCTTGTTTAAAATGGATTAGACTTCAATCCAATGCCTAAAACTTCCTAGAGAAACTTATTAGCAATAAACTTCTTTACATCAAATAAAAAAACTCCACAGCAAAGAAAACCATCAGTAACATGGCAAACCTCCAAATGGGAAAAATATTTGCAATTCATATCTGATAAGAGGTTAATATTCAAAATATATAAAGAATTCCTACAACTAGGCAGCAAAAAACCCCAACAATCTGATTAAAAAATGAACAGATTATTTATTTATTTAAAAAAAATTTTAAAAAATATTTTATTTATTTATTTGACAGAGATCACAAGTAGGCAGAGAGGCAGGCAGAGAAAGAGGAAGGGAAGCAGGCTCCCTGCTGAGCAGAGAGCCAGATTCGGGGCTCGATCCCAGGACCCTAGGATCATGACCTGAGCCGAAGGCAAAGGCTTTAACCCAGTGAGCCACCCAGGCACCCTGAGAAGAGAATTTAAATAGACACTTTTTTCAAAGTAGACATACAAATGTTCAACCATTACACGAAAAGGTGCTCATTATCACTAACTGTCAGGGAAATGCAAATTGAAAACACAAGGTATTACCGCACACCTGTTAGAATAGCTATCCTCAATAAGACAAGAGATAATAAGTATTGGTGTAAATGTGGAGTAAAGGGACCCTTATGCAGTCCCGGTAAAGACGTAAACTGGTATAGTCATATGAAAAATAGTATGGAGGTTGCTCAAAAAATTAAAAACATAACTACCCTCTGATCTAGCAATTCCACTTTTACTTTTCTCAAGAAAATAAAAATACCAAGTTGTACAGATAGGTGTACCTCACATTCATTGCTACACTATTTATAAGAGCCAAGATACAGAAACAGCCAAAATATCTACCAACAGATGAATGGATATTTTGTGGTACACACGTACAATAGAATATTATATAGCTAATAAAAAGGAAATCCTGTCATTTACAACAAACTGGATGGATCTTGATGGCATTATGCTAAGTCCAGTAAGGCAGAGAAAGACAAATACTGTAGGATTTCAAATAGTATTTTTTTAAAAAGTAATTGAAAAAAGAGATCAGATATGTGGTTATCAGAGGTGGGGAGTTGGAGAGGGAAATGGATAAAGATGGTAAAAGGTATAAAGTAACTATAAGACAAATAAATACAAAGAACAGAATGTACATCATGGTAACTACAGTTAATACTGCTGTACGGTATATTTGAAAGTTGTTAGAAGAGTATATGCCAGGAGTTCTCATCACAAGGAAAAACAAAAAACAAAACTTTTTTTTTTTTTTTGTATCATTATAAGATGATGAATGTTAGCTAAACTTACTGTGGTAATTATTTCAGTAAATATGAGAGTCAAATCATAACTCTCTACACCTTAAACTTATAGACTGTTGTATGTCAGTTATATTTCAATACAAGTGGGGAAAAAAACAAAAAAATTAGACATCAAAACCATAAAACAAAAGTGGATGGAATAAAAGTGCACTGCTTTAGAATGTGTTCTTTAAAAAAGATATTTATTTGAGAGACAGCATGTGAGGGAGCACAAGCTGGGAGAGGGAGAAGCAGACTTCCCACCGAGGGAGCAGCCAGACACAGGGCTCGATCACAGGGCCCTGAGGTCAGGACCTGAGCCAAAGTCAGATGCCTGCGCTACTGAGCCACCCAGGCACCTCTAGAATGTTTTCTAACTTAAGTAGTTATCAACTTAAAAGAGACGGTTTTAAGTTGTTTTATGTAGATTGCAGGGTAACCACAAAGCAAAAATCTCTAATACATACACAAAAAACAAAGGAATCTACACACAACACTAAAGAAAATCATCAAATCACAAGAGAACAAGAAAAGGAAAAAAGAACAAAGAAAACAACAAAATGAGAGTAAGTACATACCTATCAATAATTAAATGTAAATGGACTAAATCCTCCAATCATATACACAGTTTGGCTGAATGGATAAAAAATAAGACCCCTATCATATGCTGCCTACAATAGATTACATCAGATATAAGGACATACAGACAGAAAGTAAAGGGATGGAAAAAGATAGTTCGTCAATTCAATGCTGAACCAAAAGAAAGCTCAGATAGATATATTTATATCAGACAAAATAAGTAAAAATTGTAATAAAAAACAAAGGCCATTGCTGGACTGACTGGTTTATCAATACTGTAATTACATATCACCCAACATAAATATATAAGCAGATATTTATAGAGAAATATAGAGAAATTATAGAGATATTTAGAGAGAAATAGCCATCAGTACAATAACAGCAGGGGACTTTAACACTTTCATCAATGGATAGATCATTCAGACAGGAAATCAGTAGGGAAACACTGGCCTTAAATGTCACTTTAGAGTAGATGAACTTAACAGACATATACATAGCATTCCACTTAAAAGCAAAAACATCACATGCTTTTCAATTACATATGGAATGTTCTCCAGGATAGATAAGCTAGGGCACAAAACAATCTTTTTTTTTTAAGATTTTGTTTATTTGAGGAAGAGAGAGAGAGCATGTGAGCAAGAAGGTGGAGGAGCAGAAGGGGAGGGAGAGGGATAAGCTGACTTCATGCTGAGCACAGAGCCCAATGTTGGGGCTCGATCCCAGGACCCACAGATTATGACCTGAGCTGAAACCAAGAGTCAGATATTTAACTTACTGAACCACCCAGGCACTCCAGGCACAAAATGGTCCTAATAAATTTATAAATTCATTAATTGTTAATAAATTTAAGATTAAAGTCTTATCAAACATCTTGTCTAACCACAGTGGTATGAAACTAAAATCCACTACAGGATCAAACTGGAAAATTCACACATATGTGGAGATTAGCAATATGTTACTGACCAACCAATAGGGCAAAACAATTCTCCAAAAACGTTCTCAAAACAAATAAAAAATTTCTTTAGACAAATGAAAATACAACATACTAAAACTTATGGGATGCAGCAAAACCAGTTCTAAGAGGAAAGTTTGTAGTGATATAAATGTCCACATTAAGAAACAAGATTTCAAACAACATACCTTTGTGCTTTAATGAACTAGAAAAAGAAATAAAAATCAAGGCAGAAGTAGAGACTAAAAGAACAATAGAAAAGATCAATGAAATGAAGAGGTGGTCTTTTGAAACATAAGCAAAAGGGACAAACCATATGCTAGACTTACTAAAGGGAAAAAAACCCTAAAAAATCAGAAACAAAAGAGAAGCTGTTACAAGTTATATTACAGAAATACAAAAAGATCATGAGAGATGACTATGAATAATTGTATGCCAACAAATTGGACAACCTAGAAAAAGATGTATAAATTCTTAGAAACATACAACTTAGCAATCCTGAATCATGAAGAAATAAAACATCTGAATGGACCAATACTAGTGAGGAGATTGAATCAGTAATCAAAAACATTTCAACAAACTTAAGTCCAAGACCAGATGGCTTACTGGTGAATTCTGCCTAACATTTAAAGAATAGTAATCCTTTTCAAACTCTTCCAAAAAAGTCGAAGAGGATGGAATACTTCCAAACTCATTCATGAGGTCAGCATTACTCTGATACAAAACCAGGCAAGGATGCCACAAGAAAAGAGAATTATAGGCCAATATCCTTGATAAATGATGCAAAACTCTTTGACAAAATATTAGCAAATCGAAATCGGCAATACATTAAAAGGATCACACACCATATTTAAGTGGTATTCAAGAGACCAGGGATGATTCAACATGTATAAGAATCAATGTAATACACCATTTTAACAAAATGAAGGATAAAAATTATGACTGTCTCAATAGATGCAGAAGAGGCCTTTGACAAAATTTAACATACATGTAAGAAAAGACCCCCAATAAGGTGGGTATAGAGGGAACATACTTCAAGATAATAAAGGTCAATGTGACAAGCCCACAGATAACATCATATTCAGTGAAAAGCTGAATGCTTTTTCACGAAGATCAGGAAAAAGACAAGAATGTCCAATCATGCTGTTTTTATTGAACATAGTACTGGAAGTCCTAGGCAGAACAATTAGGAAAGTAAAAGAAATAAAAAACATCTAAATTGGAAAAGAAGAAGTAAAACTATCCCTATTTTTTTTTTAAGATTTTATTTATTTGTCAGAGAGAGAGCGGGAGTGAGCACAGGCAGACAGAGTGGCAGGCAGAGGCAGAAGGAGAAGCAGCCTCCCTGCTGAGCAAGGAGCCTGATGTGGGACTTGATCCCAGGACACTGGGATCATGACCTGAGCTGAAGGCAGCTGCTTAACCAACTGAGCTACCCAGGCGTCCCTATCCCTATTTTTACAAGCCATTGTGTAAAGACTCTACCAAAAAACTGTTGAAAATAATCACAGTTCAGTAATGTTGTATGATACAACATCTATAGACAAAACTGTTTTGTCTATTCACTGATAATAAACTAGCAAAATGAGAAATTAATAAAATAATCCCATTTACAATTGTCTCAGAAATAAAATGCTTAGAAAATTTAATCAAGGAGGTGAAAAACCTGTACACTTAAAACTCTAAGACAATGATTGAAAAAACTGAAAAAGACACAAATAAATGTAAAAATATTCTGTGCTCATGTATTGGAAGAATTAGTATTGTTAAATGTCTAAAGTACCCAAAACAATCTACAGGTTCAATACAATTCCTACCAAAAATCCAATCGCAGGCCTCACAGCCAGCCCCATCCATCAGTGCACCTGCAGCACCCATGACTCTGCCACAATAGGAGACTGCATACAGCCCACACAGGGAACATTTCTCAAACACCAGGCTCTGGTGGTCACAGGGGATTGCACTTCTGGGCTCCACAGGACACCCCCTACATAAGACCACTCTCTGAAGACCTGGAGACATAGCTGAACTACCTAATATATAGAAACAAACACAGACAGCTAGGCAAATGAGGAGACAGGAATATGTTCCAACCAAAAGAACGAGAGAAGCTAAAACAAGAAGTGAATGAAACAAATATAAACACTGTACCTGATCAGAGTTCAAAGCAATAGTCAAAAAAATGCTGACCTGGAAGAATAGATGAGCACACTGAAAACATCAACCAAGAGATAGAAAATATAAGAAAGTACCAATCAGAGCTGAAGAATACAAATGAAAAATACAGTAGAAGGAATAAATGTCAGATTAGATGACGCAGAATAGATCAGCAACCCACACGACAGTATGCTGGAAATCACTCCAAATGAACAGGAAAAACAGAGAAGAGTTTAAAAATCTGACAATAGGGAAAAGTCAACATATAAACATTTCCATTACAGGAGTCCCAAAAGAGAAGAGAGAGGGAAATGGGAAGAAAACATTTGAAGAAATAATAGCTGAAAACTTCCCTAGCCTGGTGAAGAAAACAGACTTACAGGTCCAAGAGCCAAGAGTCCCAAACATAATGAACCCAAAGAGATCCAGGCCAAGACAAATTTTAATTAAAATGTCACAAGCTTAAGACAAAGAGAGAATCTTAAAAGCAGCAAGAGAAAAATCAATTAGTATTGTATGGGGGAATTCCCATGAGACTATCGACTGATTTTTCAGCAGAAATTTTTCAGGTCAGAACAAAGTGGCATAATATATCCATGTTGAAAAACAAAAACAAAACCCCCAAATTTCCAAACAAGAATTCCCAGGTTATTATTCAGAATTGAATGGTAGATAAAGATTTACACCCAGACATGAAAAAAGAAAAAATATCAAAGGAGTTCATCACCATTGATCTGACTTTAGAATATTAATATTAAAGAAATAAAGAAATACTATTCTTTAAGCAGAACAGTTTATAAATAGAAATAAGAAAATACATGAAAGAAAAAACATCTCACTAATAAAGGCAAATATATGATAAAGGTGATAAACCACTTAAAAAGCTAATAGTAAGGTTAAAAAATGAAAGTAGTAAAATCAACTATATCTACAGTTATGAGCTAAGGAATACACAAAATAGATATAAAATATGACATCAAAACCCCAAAAGGTGGGGGGGGGGAGTAAAAATCTAGTGTTTTTTGAATGTGTGTGAACTTGTGACCATCACCTTAAAATAAACTACTTAAACATAGGTTTTAATATATGCATCTCATGGTAACCACAAATCCAAAACCTATAATAGATACACCAAAAATAAAGGGAAAGATACCCAAACATAACACTAAAGAATGTCTTCAAATCACAAGGGAAGAGACCAAGAGAAGAAAGAAATAGAGAAGAACTACTAAGACAGTCTGGAAATAATTAACAAAATGGCAATAAATACCTACAAACCAATAATAATTTTAAATGTTAACCAACCAAATGCTCTAATTAAAAGATATAAGATATGGGAGCCTATGTGGCTCAGATAGGCATCTGCCTTTGGCTCAGGTTATGATTCTGGAACCCTGGGATCCAGCCCTGCACTGGGCTCCCTACTTGGCAGGGAGCTTGCTTCTCCATTCCCCTCTGCCTGCCACTCCCCCACCCCATACCCCTCCCTCCACCTCTGCTTGTGTGCTCTGTCAAATAAATAAAATCTTAAAAAAAAAAAAAAAATCTAAGATAGCTGAATGGATAAAAAAAGGAAGACTCTTCTATATGCTGCCTACTGGAGACTCACCTAAGAACTAAAAACACACAGACAGAAAATGAAGGGATAGAAGATATTCCATGAAAATGGAAGTCAAAAGATGGGATAGCTATACTTTAATCAGACAAAAGAGAATTTAAAACAAAGGGTGTAATAAGAGACAAAGAAGGACCTTACATAATGATAAGGGGACCAATCCAGTGAGAAGATGCAACACTTATAAATATTTATGCACTCAACATGGAAACACCTAAATATATATAAAGCAAATACTGACAGACACAAAAGGAGAAACTGGTAATAATACAATGATAGTAGGTAGGTAACTTTAACATCCCACTAGTAATCAATGGCATAAAAGGACATCCATCAGTGAAATAGTAGAAAACTCAGAAATAAACCCATGCTTATACAGTCAATTAGTCTATCACAAATGAGGCAAGAATATACAATAGGGAAATGATAGTCTTCAATAAATGGTATTCGGAAAACTGGACAGCAATATGCAAAAGAATGAAACTGGACCACTTACACCATGTACAAAAACACACTCAAATTTAAGTCTTTGATTCCTTTTAATACATGAAAACAAAACTCCTAGAAGAAAATATAGGCAGTAAGCTCTATGACATTGGTCTTAGCAACATTTTTTTGGATCTGTCTTCTCATGTAAGACAATGAAAGAAAAAGTAAACAAATGGGACTACAGCAAACTAAAAAGCTTTGACATAGCAAAGGAAACCAATGAAGCAAAAAGGCAACCTACTAAATTGGAGAAGATATTTGCAAATGATATATCCAATAAGGAGTTATTATCTAAAACATATACAGAATACAACTCAATATTAAAAAACCAAACAATCCAAAGAAGACATGGATGGCCAACAGTAGGAGTATGAAAAGATACTCAACATCACTAACCATTAAGGAAATGTGAATCAAAACCAAAATGAGTTTTCACTTTACACCTATCAGAATGGTTAGTATCCAAAAAGAGATAACAAGTGTTGGCTAAAATGTGGAGAAAGGGAATCCATGTGCACTACTGGTTGGAATGTAAGTTTGTGTAGCCACGGTGCAAAACATGGAGGGTCTTCTGGGTGGCTCAGGCCTTTGTCTCAGGTCATGATCCCAAGGTACTGGGACTGAGCCCCACATGAGGCTCCTTGCTCAGTGGGGAGCCTGCTTCTCCCTCTGCCATTCCCCCTGCTTGTGCCCTCTGGTTCTGTCAAATAAATAAATAAAATCTTAAAAAAAAAAAAAAAAAGGAAAGGAAAACATTATGGAGTTTCCTCAAAAAAATTAAAAATAGAACTACTTTCTGATCTAGCAATTCCACTTCTGGGTATTTATCTGAAGGAAATGAATGAAAACACTCATCTAAAAGACTTATGCATTCCTATGTTTATCATAGTAATATTTTTAATAGCTAAGATATGGAAGCACCTAACTGTTCATCAATAGATGAGTGGATCAAGAAGATGTGGCATGCGCATTCACACATACATACTGAAATATTACTCAGCCATAAAAAGAACGAGATCTTGCCATTTGTGATAACATGGATAGACTTAGAATGTGTTATCCTAAGTGAAATAGGTCAAAGATAAATACTGTATGATTTTACTTATATTGGAATCTAAAAAACATGTCAAATGAACAAATAAAATGCACTCATACACACAGAGAATAAAGTAATTGGTTGCTGGGGGTGGGGTGCCGTGGAGGGGATAGACAAAATATGTGGAGCAGATTAAGAGTTACTATCTTCTAGTTGTAAAATAAGTAAGGCACAGGGATATCATGTACAACATAGGGAATATAGTCAATCATATTATTACAACTTTTGTATGGTGACAAATGGTAACTAGACTTATTGTGGTAACCATTTTGTAATGCACATAGTGAATCACTAGTACAGTATTATATGTCAATACTGTAAATCAATCATCCTTCAATAAAATTTTAAAAACTCAAAAAACAAAAACTAAGAAGCAATAAATGTTAAAGTGCTTAAACAAATTAAGAAAAAGCTTTACTGAACTCATTTTAACATGTCTAAAGTTTTGTCATAAGAGTCTAAATGTGCAAGGAAAAAGAAGAAAAACAAATTCACAAAATGAAAAATACTGAGGATACAAAGTGGGATGCAGTAGACCTTAGGCTGAGGGCTCTGCAATCAGCCTACCTAGCTTCAAATCCTGGTTTATCTACTTCGTGAATCTGGAAAAACTATGGAATATGTCTCCATTTCCTCTTTAAGAAAATGAAGAGGAGCACCTGGGTGGGTTAGTGGGCTGAGTGTCTAACTCTTGGTTTTGGCTCAGGTTTTGATCTCAGGGTTCTGGGATCAAGCCCCCTGTTGGGCCCTGTGCTCACTGGGAGTCCACTTCATATTCTCTATCTCTCTTTCAGTCTCTCTCGCTCACTTGCTTGCTCTCACTCTCCCCACCACATGCATGTGCATTCTTTCTCTCTTTAGAAAAATAAAATAAAAATAAAAAAGAAATAAGAAAATAATAATTATGTACTAAATAAAGTAGTATGTGTAAAAAAAGGAGTCTTGGCACTATAAAAGTATTTAAATAAAAAAAATATAAAATTCTAATGGAATTTTTTTGCATACAAACAGAACAAGCAATCTTACTATTTGTTTGAAACCACTAAAGATCCTGAATAGTCAAAGGAATCTTGACAAAAAGAAGAAAGCCAGAGGTGTCACACTTCCTGATTTCAAACTATATTTCCAAGCTATAGTAATCAAAATACTATGACATTTTCATTAAAAACAGACACAATGATCAATGGAACAGAGCCTAGAATTAAACCCATACATAATGGTCAATTTATAATAGAGCTCCAAGGCTATAAACTGAGGAAAAGACAATCTCTTCCACAAATGTGATGGGAAGACTGACACCCCACAAAAAAGATGAAACTGGACAACTCTCTTACACCATACACAAAAACTAACTCAAAATGGATTAAAGACTTCAGCATAAGACCTAAAACCATAAAATGCCTAGAAAAAAATCTTATGCATTTGTCTGGCATTTGTCTTAGCAATAATTTCTTGGATTTGACATCAAGAGCAAAAGCAACAAAATAAAAACAAGTAGGACTACATCAAATTAAAAATCTTCTGCCAGGAAAACTAACAAAATCAAAGGGCAACCTATGGAATGGAAGAAAATATTTGCAAATCAGCTATCTGGTAAAGGGTTAATATCCAAAATACATAAAGATCTCATAAAAGTCAATAGCAAAACACAATAATAGGATTAAGAAAAGGGCAGATCTGAACAGACCTTTCTCCAAAGATGGCCAATAGGTAGTACATGAAAAGGTTGTTGACATCATTAACCAACAGGGAAATGCAAATCAAAACCACAATTTGATCTCACCTTACACAGGTTAGAATGGCTACTACCAAAAAGACAAGGAAGAAGTGTTGATGAGGCTGCGGAGAAAAGGGAACCCTGTGCACTGTTGATAGGAGTAAGTTGGTGTATCCACTATGGAAAACTGCATGGAAGAAAACAGTATGATTCAGTAATTCCAGTTCTGGGTACTTATACACATAAAAACATTAATTCAAAAAAGACAGCTGCACTCCCATTTACACTGCAGCATTATTTATAATAGCCATGATACGAAAACATACTGTCTATATCAGATGAGTGGATAAAGTAGTGTCATATATACATATAGAATTGGAATATATTCTGCCACAAAAAAGGGAATCCTGCCTTTTGTGACAACTTGGATGGACCTTTAGGGCATTAAGCTAAGTCAAGTCTGTCACAGAAAGACAGACTGTACGATTTCACTTTTATGTGGAATCTAAAAAAACAAAAACAAAAACCAAACAAACAAAACAAAACAAAACACAAAAACCACACATGCCCATGCGAATGTGTGCGTATGCACAAACACCTTCGCCCATGCTGTGCTCCCCAACCCCACCCCTGCCTGCTGGTTGCCAGACACATGGGTGGAGAGTGTAGGGTGAGCTATAGGGCAAAGGTGGTCAAAAGGTACAGACTTCCAGTTATAAAGTTACTATGTCCTGGGGTTGTACAGAATGGTGACTACAGTTCATAGTACTGTATTGTGTATTTTAAAAAATATAGCATGAAGCAGAAATGAAAATGTGCATTTCAGATAATCACTCACCATCTTTATTATGGTTATCTCATTCTCACACAGCTATTCAAAATTCTTTCTAATGTGTGTTAATTGCTAACATATGGAACTGCCCTCATGTCTGAAGGGGAAAAACAAGCTACCATATAAGCCTATTATACAAAAGCAATAACTTTAACACTTTCATTTTATCATTTTCAGGAAACCACCATCATTATTTTCTCATGAGGTTTAGCTACAACTTAGAATTCCATTTTGTAAAGTAAAGAAGTTGAATATCCAAAAGGTTGCTGGTTTATTTATGGCCTCACAGCTAACAGAGGGGAAATTTTAGTCACCATCTTTAGTTTATTCTCTCACCAAAACACTTTCTCACGATGGACAGTTCTGGCGCATTCCTTCCTCTGTCTAGTTTTTGGCCCCATGTTAGTTAATATTTATTGGTCACCAAATTTGTGGCAGGCACTCTGATAGGTAAGGATATAAAAATGAATGACCTACCTCAATACTGTCTGCTTAACTTGGGTTCCTTGGAAAGGGCTTTTGGGCCTTATCTGCCAAGGTTGTGAGGGAGCTTGATCCTTGGGATTAAGAATGAGGGATGGGGGGCAGTGAAATGGGGTAGGAGGGTCCAAGGGGGTATTACTGAGTTGGCCAACATTAAGTCTGACAATGGATCCCCCGGAACCATTTAGGGGCTTTATAACCTTTGTTTCAGTTCATTACATGATGGGGACTGGAAGGTTGTGGAGAAAGGGTGACACAATTACCTATCAAGATTTGCCACTTGGAATGTTGACTTTTTCACACTTTGGGGTCTCAGATGTGAATGCCAAGGGGGTCTGCCTTATCTCTTATCTCTGGGTCATTAGGAGAGCCTCACTTGGGAGGAAAGGGGATTATGGTGTGGGCTTAAAGTGACACACTGCTTGGTGGTGCCAGTAGAACCCGCAAGTTGTCCCCCAGTGGGACAATGGAAGGAGAGTCAGGATAAGTCAAATGTGTTCAGAAGAGGTGCATGAAATGTCTTAACATCATTCACTGTGAAGATGTTAGTACTCACCGTCTCCATTTCCTGGTCTCACAATGGCTAGCTGCAGTCTTCACAGAGGCATCTCTCAGCGTTTCCTGTCATGTATGGCTCCCAGCTAGAAGCCTTGCCCTCTTCCTCTTCAAGTAACTCTTGTCCAAGACAAACAGTAACAAAAAGCTTGATCTTCACAACACCAAGAGCTACCATGAGCTACCATTCTCTGTATTAGGCTTTGTCTTAGTAGGTGCTGGGATGCAAACACTGCCAGCCCTCGCCTTGGTAAAACTGACTACGTGGTTTGCACTTGGAATTCACCTGGGGAGCTCTGAAAGGACTGCTGGCCCAGGTGCTGCTCCTAGAGGCCGATTTAATTCGACTGGGGTGCAGCTGGGGCATTAGGATTTTTAAAAAGCTCCCATGTGATTCTTTCGTGCAGACACGGGGTTGCAACCTGTGATCCAATGGCAGAGAAGAAGCCTCAACGTACCTGGAGGATCTGAAACTTCAGTGCCTCAGAATCGCCTGGGGAAAGTGACGGGCATACTGACTCCCAGATCCACAGCCGGGATTAGGACTAACCGGGTCTAGAGTGGAGCAGGGCAATCTGCATAGTTAACAAATGCTCCTAAGAGAATCGAGTGTAGGGAGCGCAGACCTCACTTTGGAAATATTTCCGGTCTCAAGAGGATAATGGCAAGAATGAAAAGATTTCAGAAGGGGGCACAAACGTTGTCCACAGATTGAAAAATAGTATGAGTAAGTATTAAGATTATTTATTCCAATGACAGGGTCAAAGAAGGATTTTTTTTTTTTAAAGGAGGCTGGAGACTGCACCTCCCAAGGAGGAAATGTGCTGTGTGGTGACCAGCTGTTCTTTATCTCCTCCAGGACAGATGAAGAGCAAAGGCCTTTAAACTGTACCACGTGGGCTTTAGGTTATATGCAAGAAAGGAATTCCTGGCAGGGAGGGTTGTTAAGCACTGATTTAGGTTATTAAGGAAGGCTGTGAGGTTTTTTCCCCCCACTTCTGGAGGTTTTCAAAACTAGTATAGATTCTTATCTATCTGGGCTGGCTAATATTATCCTGCTCAAAGGTAGAAGGAATAGACTAGATAACTTTTTAAGCTCTTGAATGGCTTATGACTCATGGATTTGTAACTAACAGCAACTGTAGTTAAATGTGAGTAAAGGGAACTTCCCAGAATGGCAGAGTGAGAAGACTGATGGACTATTTTCCTAGCAAAACAACCATTTAATTGATGAAAATTATTTAAAAAGTAGTAATAATCATTACAAAGTTCTGGAAACTATCTTAAGGACATATAGCAAATGGAGAAACATTTATTCAAGAAAATCTACTAAACCTCAGTAAGAACAGTGGGACTCCATGGCATTTGAATTACGGCTTCCACCGCTTCCCCCTCAGCTCTGTGTTTAAAACTTTTCTGGGAGCTACTCTGGGTAGTATGGCCAAGAAGACAAAGATGTGTAGGAGTAGAGAAGAGGGGGCTCCCTCATCCCCCAGCTCCCAGTCTTGGGCTGTGTTTCCACCTTGTGAGGGGCAGTCTGTGAGTCTCTGTGCAGCAGGGAACCTTAATTTAGGGTAAGTGTGGCTCAAAGGCCTGCCTTCCCAGCTGCTACTGGCCGTTACTCCTAGCCCACGAGCTCTACTCTGAGTGTGGCAAGCCAAGAATACTGGGCCCCAAATGCCCCTGCCCCAGCAGCATGAAGGTTCCATGTTGTGGGGGTGCCTGGCAAGCAGCTCCATCACCCACTCAATAAAGGTGGCACTCATGGAAAGGCAGGTTACTGTCCCCCATTTCCAGCTCCTATGCCACAGTGTAGAGGTTCTGCTAGGGTGAGAAGTAGCCTGGCAACAGCTCTGTGGGCGGGACAGGCTGTATTTGGAACAGAGCTTGCAGAATTCCAGGCCTAAGGGCGTTGTTGAAAACAATGGAGATACTGGTGCAGAACAATTAAGAGGGTTTGGTAGCTCCATGATACTGGCAAGAAGAAGTGAAACGGCCAGAAGTTTTATAGAGAAAACCGTAGAAAGAGCCAAGAATAACTTTCCTGGAATCACAGTCAACTCCGTGGGTCAGAACGGCTGTGCCCATATGCCACGCACTTACTCAGAAGCCATCAAAGGAGGAGTTGAGGCTTGATTGAAACCATTCCCCAACCTGCACACAGACCCATCAACACAGGGTGGAAGCCCTCCTGGCACAAGGGGATTAAGCACATCCTCTGACCAAATAATGGCTGAACGACAGGCTGCTCTGGTCCCAGGACAACTCCTAGGAAGCCAGGCTTAAAAGTGAAATCACACGTGTCCCTGGTAGTTTGGAAGACTGTGTGCATGCCCCACACTTGCGCCATGTCAGGAGCAGGTGGAGAAGGACCTTCCAAGCTACTAGTCCCTGGATGATTGTGGAAGAAAAAAAAGAAGCCCTGAATTATGATAGCAGCCTCCAAACCACACACAGATCCAGTGGTACGGGGTAACGTCTAATTGACCATGGGGGTTTAAAACAACCTTTGACCAAGAAGCAGACTCAGGAGCCACCTGTAGAAAGCTAAGGGAAAAGATAAAAACAAGGGAAAAATAATCTGAGCAGAGACACTGCAGACTGTATATTACAGGGGAAGTAGACTTCACAGAGTTAGTTCAACCAAGTCACTGAATGAATAAACAAGCAAATAATCACCACCACCTACCTCCTGGGAGATATTAGTATCCAGAGTAGCTACAATATATTACCTAAAACATTCAGTTTTCACTAAAAATTACAAGATGTACAGAGAAACAGGAAAGTGTGACATACACATACACACAGGAAGAATAGCAGGCAACAGCAACCGCCTTTGAGGGGCCAAGATATTGGACTTAGCAGAGACAGACTTCAAAGCATTTTTAAAAAATATATTCAAAGAACACAAGTAAACCATGTCTAAAGAATTAAGGTAAAGTATGATGGCAATGTCCTATTAAATAGAGACCATGAATGAAGAGATTGACAATTTTAAAAGAGTCAAATGGAAATTCTAAAGTGGGAAAGGACATTAAACAGATAATTCACTAGAAGGACTCAAAAGTAGATTTGAGCTGGCAAAAGAAATAATCAGTAAACTTGAACTAGGATCAACAGAGAGCATATAATCTGAGGAACACAGAACAAAAAGAATGGAAAAAAAACAAACAGAGCCTTACAGATATAAGAAACATCATTTATATACCAATGTATGTATAAAGGGAGCACCAAGGAAGGAGAGAGAGAAACTGACAGAAAGCGTATTTGTGGAGTTTCTTGGAATGTTGTATATTTTTCATCAAATTTGGAAGTTCTGAGCCATTATGTTTTCAAACTCCAAGTAGTACAAACACAGAGAGGTCCATAACTAAACACATCATAGCCAAAATGTCAAAAGTCAAAGATATAAAGAGAAAAATCTTAAAATCAGTAAGGGAAAAAATTACTCATCATGTACAAGAGAACTCCAATAAGATTAATAATTATTAACTGCTCAGTAGAAACAATGGAGGCCACAGTGGGACACCATATTGAACGTGAGAGTATGCAATATGAGACTAAAATCCGTAGACGTTATTCTCCAGTGACTTCATATCGTTTGGTTTTCTCTCTATATCCTGTAAGATTTCCTCATTATTAACCACACTGTCATTTCCTGATAGTTTCTGAATTTTTGTGTGGGAGATATTTTACTACTTCAATTCACACAAATTCATTGACATTTTCAAAAATAGTTCTGGACCTTCCATCTCATCAAGGATTAAGTATGTATCAGTGACTCTCATTTCAAGTTGTGGACATAGGTCTCTATCACAGATGTCTGTTGTTATTTGCTCTGTGTCTACTCCTTCTCAGAATGGTATACCTAGTGTTCTTTTGGGGAACCATTCCTCCCTCCTTCTTAGACCATAGGGTTTATCTGAGGCTGATCTAAAATTCTGACTTTATGAGTGGGCATATGACAGAAGTCTGCTGAACCAGAGATTTTCTCTAGCCATACTGAACGCTAACAGGTTCAGGGATGAGGACACACCAAATCATGTTAATGAGACTTAATTTCTTGACTTGGGCTAGAACAGTTGAGAAGGAGGAGATGTCATCTCATCAGCATTTCTCATCTGTTAAGATGTAAGCCTGGGGCTGTCATGGGCCACCAGGAGACCAGTGCCTCTGGAGATACAGGCTGACACAGGGAAAAACAGAACTGAGAGATTGGGAGAAAGATATCTCATCCTTACGGAATTAATTTGAACCATAATGAATCCAGTTGTGCCTTAAGCCACTTTCGTCTCTGATTACATGAACAATATCTCTTTCTTGTATAACAAGTTTGAGTTGAGTTTCTATGAGTTGAAACCAGAAGAGTCATGAACAATGTATTTCCCTTCTTCTACACTTTTCATGTATTTACGAATGTGTTCATTTTACAACTGAGAAACAAACTTTATATAAGAGGCAAAACAGAAATAGGTACACAGAGATTCAAAAATCTCTTAGGATGACCACTTAGAAACCAATTCCCTCTTTTGGTGAATTTTTTAAAAAAAGTTGGAGTAACTTTAATAATGAACTAAAGATACCGAAACCAATTCGAATGTCTCGTAGCTCATGTGTTGGACAAGGCCCAGTGGGTGATGTTGACCCAAGTGTGAACACACCCATCACAAGTGTGCCTATTTATTGTTAACCCTACAGGCCTGGAGAAGTGGTTGTAGTTAGGTTTAAGGGCAGGGTGGGCAGAGGTGATTAGCAAAGAAGCCCTGAACATTAACAGAGGGCCTTGTTGAGCTATGTAGGCCATACTAAAAGATCCAAGGAGGCCACATTTAAAAATAGCATAATGAAATTAGTACACTGCAGTCTGCCCTGAGGAGCAGACATGACCTGACTTGATGAAGCTTCACATACAAAATGGATTTTATTTTTAGGGCATTCTATCTGGGATAACAATGGCTCTGCTGATAGGAAGGTGGTGGGTATAGTTTGTCTTCGTGGCTGGCACTTATGCTTGAAAAGAACAAAATAGCATATTTAAACTGTCAAGCCCTAATTGTTTCATTAGATGGTGGTAGTCTCTGACAAAAGGAGCTGGCTAACTGCTGAAAGCAAGAATGATGAGCAGGAATCCTGGCAGGGCACTGGGGCACTGCACTAGCTACCTCTCCTCCTTTGTTTCTTCCCAGTTCATCTCTGTTACAAGGGGAAGTCTCATTTTCTAATGTAATGACTGCTATTAAAATCAGTTAAAAGCCTTTCATGAGCTCTGTGGTACATCTTCTACGTATTTTTAGATATGAATGAACTGCGGAGGCAAGTTCTAGCATTTATATTCATCTGTTGAGTCTACGGCATCCAGTTTAATATCAATTATAGTAACGATGGATATTTATATATTTATTTAGGATGCTGAACCCAGCAGGCTCCTCAAATGATTTACACATTTCATACATCACGGCTGAAATGTTTTGTTTACCCCTCACTTGCAACCACCTCACCTTTGAAGGTGAACACCACACTGCCACCCACTGCCTCTCCTCTGTGGAGAATGGGGACCCTCTTGTCTGGCAGAAACCAAGGCAGACTTTGTGGTACTCAGAAGGCAAGAACTCTACTTAATATCTTGACTGGGCACTGTAGAGAAAGCCCCAGGCTAGGCATTTATGGTAAATAAAGCAATTTCCACATATTAATTTTATAAAGCATTTATGCTCTTCCCTCTAACGCTGCACATCTGTGAGGTATCAGGGGAGAGATTGAGTGGGGGTGTCAGAAGGGGGGAGTTCTGATTTATTTCTTGCTGCTCAGTGGAATAAAGACCCACAGCATGTTTTCCATTTACGCACATTTAAGAATTTAGAGGCTGCTTAGAATGAGAGAGTGGTTATATTTCATCAAGAGACATCATAAAAGCTTTCTCTAGTTTGAAACACAAAAAATCAGATCCCAGAGATAGCTATTTTTTCTCAGGTACAAGGAACCAAATGTGATTAATGCCTTTCACAAGGGCCAGAGCCGCCTCACCCCATCCAGAGAGAGCTTGCAGAGGAATCCTCCCGCTGCCCACGCCTCTGCTGTTGGTGGGGAGGGAGGGAGACTCCTTCCTCTGCTGGGAGGGCTGTGTGGACCTCGGCTTTGGAGGCTGTCTCTCTAAGTTCAGAGAGCTGATTTATCTTTGATTTGGGTTTTTAAATTAGCCTTGTTTAAAATCGTCTATCTTTTTCCAAGGGCAGCTTTGCTCTTAGCCAAGCTTCACACTGCACACTGTATATAAATTTCAGCTGAGTTGTTTTCCAGATCCGAGAGTTTAAAATGTTGAAATCCGTGTTTATCATCATTCGAGCTGAGTTGGAGCAAGCTTGTCCTTGTCAGACATTGGTTTTGAGCCTGAATGGGCCATCTACTTTATTGGTTCTTGCTCAATATTGAAGAGTAATGATTTCGTTGGGAGAGATGCTCACCTTTTAAACCGATCCTTCCCTAAGTTAGAAAGGTGTGGATAGATTAGGGGTTGCAGTAATTGAAAAGCTCCAAGTGAGAAGAGACCAGTTAGAAAATTGTGGAAAGTGTATGAAAGAGGAAAGAGACTCCCCGAACTGACTTAAAAACTCAAGAGGATGGACAGGGTTGGTGCCCTTTCTACCTGTTCTGGTGAGGAAGTACCACAAAACATTCCAGAATCCCAGGGAAACTGCCAAGGGAGAAACTGCTCTTTGGACATGGCATGCCTTATGGTTTAGAGAATGGGCAGGCAAAAGCTGACCTTTAGTTAGCAGGGCTAACTACCAGGGTGTGGTAAAACACTTTTCCAGCGTAGTCTGTCTTGCTACCAGTGTGGACAGGAATTCAGCTGCTGCTGTTTTTGGCGTGTGCTGACACAGGGCTTCCCTTCTCTCATGACTCATGGCCGTTTTCACAGACTCAGCTGCTACCCAGCAAGTGCCGCAGAAATGTTAAATGTTCAAAGACTGGAGATGGGTCCCTTGTCATTGGGAACCACTGAGGAGAGGGAAATACAGAATCTCATTTTCAAATGTTTATTTGCTCTGATACATGTAAGATACACTTCAAGGGTCTAATTTGGCAATCTGGTTTTCAAGGCAATGAAATGAATAAACAAAAACCTCTAGTGACAATTACCATCCCTGGTTTCTAAAATTTTCCCTAGAATATATTAGTAGACACAGCAGAGGAGGGGATTTATTTAACAATTACAGAACCAGTGGTTTTGGTTCTGGGGGGAAAAAAAGACAAAACTTCTAGGAATTGGATAATTGAATATATCCCCAATTTGTTTTTTTTTGTTTTTTTGCTTTTGTTTGTTGTTGTTGTTGTTTTTCTAAATGCCAACAAATAGCCTGGAAACCTGCAAGCTATAGTTAGCAACATGGTTTTGGCTATTGAAGCAAACTGTCTCACCAAAAGTGAAATAAAATATATGTAATAAGTTTCTTCTTAGGACTGCATAGGACTATACTATTGATCAAAATTGCCATCTGTAGGTTAATAGACATACTTGGTTTTTCCCTATGTTTATTTTTCTCACTCTGAAGTATTAGTGTTCACATTGTTTTCATGCATTATTATGTAATGCTTATGAATTAGTCAAATGTTAAATAGTGCTTTGGATAGCAGCTTCTCTTAAGTTTCAGGAGTTATCATCGAAGAATTGACAATAATTCACATGACCAAAAAATTGCCAAATTGTAATCTTGGCTGTAGAGTGAATCAGCAATCTGCCATCCTGAACCCTTTTGACAGGTTTCATGAGACAATCTGAGAATATGCATGGAATTATAGATTGTGGGTGCTAGATATGAACTTAAGAGCATGTAGCTCAACAGAGGGGAGACAGTTCTAGAGAGGCTATGCCTGCAGCTAGCTAGAGACAGAGCTGCCCTGCATTTATCCATTTGTAGCCAGAGTTCCTTCCAAGGCCTTCTTGGAGTATCAGCTATAAAAGGTAACAATGATCTTAGTGTTCTTATTTCTGTGATCCCTTTCTTTTTAATAATCCTTTAGAGTTTCATTAGGGAAAAGAGTAGTCAAACTTAGTAATCAGGACCTTGTGGTAATTTTTGAATGTTATCTTTTCCAAATACTCCAATGCAAAGCCCAAATTTACATCCCAAGTGGGAGCAGAACAGCACAGAAAAGATACTCCACTGAGAGAATCCTTGTCCATTTGCCCCAGGCCTAATCCCTCCTAAGAATGTGAGCACTGGAGGATCTCCAAGGTACCCTGCAACCCAGAGGTCCAAGATTTCATGATAAAGCACGTGGAGAAATGTTATTTGCCAAAACACTTTACTTATGGTCTGCACATATGACATCCATGGTGTCTTCCCATCCACAAAATCTCCTAGTTGGCTCTCACCCACCTAGGGCATCCATCTCTAATTCTTGTGAGTATCTAATGAAAGTTCAAGTAACTTGGCCAGGATCGGAAAATACAATGTAGTTTTAAGTAATTCTCTGTATATTTTTGGGGTATATGTTCTAGAGTTTAATAACATGGATGTTATAAAATGGTTTTAGCATAACCGCTGAGACTCAAAGAATGGGAATAAGAAAAACTACGAACACTGAAATGTTCTCGTGCTTCAATATACTTACATAAAATAATAGCATATGTAAAATATCAATGCTTCAGACTCAAACTAGATGAGCTGACATCTAGTAACATGCCTGACATCATAGAAAACATAAAATCTGGCATATGTAATGCATGATATTGAAAAACTCCATGGGTAATGGGCGAGAGGGATATTTGGAAAAATATGATTCAATTGGTTATAATTCCCTAGTTAAATAACTCTTGATGTAGACAAAATGTAAATAATTTCAGAGTGGTAGGATGCATATAATTTATTTATTTATTTAAGAGATTTTATTTATTTATTTAACAGACAGAGATCACAAGTAGGCAGAGAGAGAGGGGAAGCAGGCTCCCTGCTGAGCAGAGAGTCTGATGCGGGCTCCATCCTAGGACCCTGATATCATGACCTGAGCCAAAGGCAGAGGCTTAACCTACTGAGCCACCCAGGTGCCCCAGTTGCATCTCATTTAAAAAGAAGTTACTCTAGTATTGTTCAGGGCATGGGGGAAGATACTGGAAACTACTGAGTAAGTTGTATAGATAGAGTTTTTATTATCATTTTCACCTTATGATTCCCAGGTCTCTCTCCCAAACTTTTCTCCTTAGTATCACTTCCCTTTGTGTGCCAGACATTAACAATGAGACACCTTACTGTCATCTCAGCTGTAATCCTTTTTAAATTTATTTTAAAGATCTATTTACTTATTTTAGATAGAGAGAGCATGAAAGTGGGAGGGGCAGAGGGAGAAAAATACTCAAGCAGACTCTGCACTGAGCACAGAGCCTGATGGCGGGACTGATCTCATGACCCTGAGGTCACATCCAGAGACAAAATTAAGAGTCTGATGCTCAAACGAACTGCGCCATCCAGGCGCCCCTCAAATGTAATATCTTTTAAATGAAACTTCTCTTGCCTTTGAGCTCTGTTTTCAAAGTCCCCGTGTCTTTCATAAAGGTCTTCTCCAGGTTACCCATGTTTGAAATCCTGGAGTTACTCCTGACTTAGGCTTTTGTTAGATCAAGGAAACCTAAGTATTTTTCTAAGAATTGACTCCATTCTTTACTCATCTTTTGAAAAATGTTATTGTTATTTAGACCAATCTTTTAAATAACCCTACTGGCATCTCATGTCAAGAGACTTCATTCATTCTTCACCTTTCCTCTGAATCCATTAGTTCAGTTCAAGACATTTCTCTATGTAATTTTGCTGAATTTTACCAGACTTATGTCCTTGTTCTTCTCCTCTAAACCTTGACAATAATTTATACTGAAAACCCCTACTAAATTATCTCCTACCTTATGATATCTGATGCTGTTTGCACATAGTATAATCTTCCCGGGGAAATGTAAGCTCCTGGGGTGCAGAGATTGCCTCTCATAGTTATTCAAGATTTCCTGCAGAACCTAGAGGGTGCTGGGGAAGTAATAGGTACGTTAAAACAGTATGTATTGATTTCGTATTTACTGACAGCTATCAAAAACAGCATTTAGATTTCTCATGAAAATGGTCTTCATGTCTAGTATGAGAAAATCCAGGGTGGGCTACACAATGAGAAAAAAATGTATGTTTGAACTTCGGATATTTTTGCCATTTACCTGTATTCTACTCTGAGAGCTGAGGATATAACACTTAAGGAGGCAAATGTGAGGCACTAATGCAAGTTTGGTGGAAAAAAAAAAAAAAGTTTCTAATTTCTGTGACATTTGAGAACCCTCAGAAGGTTACCTAATACCTAAATTTTTGTTTTTATCTTGAGATATTTGGCATTTTGGCCACTTCAAGTATGGTATTATTGAGGTCATGTCAGATTAAGGGGCTGAGAACTGGAACTGACATATGTCAACAAGATTCCTGATAGATGAAAACTGAAAAACAGTGAAAATGCAAATGTTGTCAAATTCTCTCATGTCCCATGTTGCATGGAGGTTGTCTCCTATAATTGATTATGTACATTAACACAAAGAGCTTTATCAACATTTTAAAAACTCAGTTCAGTGGTATAGATATCCAAAAAGAGAAGATGAGCAATGATGTATCCAATTCACAATAAATCTGTGTGAGACTTTGAATTTTAGGCAATAGCTATATTTATTTTTATTGTATTTTTTATGAGGAGCCTTTGGAAAAGCTTGTGTTCCATGATCTGATGTTTATGGTCAGTTCAATCTTTCTTTGAAGATGAGCTACACCCATAAAGTAGGCTATGACTCATCCGGATGCTTGTGACTACACGATGCTCATTTGTAAGGTTCAAGTCTTTACAACCTTATGGACACACCTTTTCTTGACAAGCCTGAGATGGCTGGGCTCCACAGAGATGTAAGGATATGTCACTACAGGCTCAGGAATGAGCACGCTCTTCCATTATCCAGGCTGACCTCAGTGTCTCTGGCTATATAAACTAGTCTGTCTGCTGTGAATATTAATCACATGGGCTTTAAACTTGGGAGTCTTTAAAAAGAGAAGCTTCCCACTCCTCAACAATAACAAACAATTTAACACTGTGTTTAGCAACTTGTCAGCTACTCCATCTCTGTCAAATGCATCTCTTTGGTGATTATATCTCAATTATGGCTGGGCCGGTTTGCTGTGTGCATTGTATAGAAGTGAGGTGTCCATAAAACAACTTAATAGCACTTCTTAATGTGAAGAAAAAATGAAGAGAGAGAGAGAGAGAGAGAAAGGGAGGGAGGGAGGGAGGGAGAGAAACAGAGACAGAGACAGAGAAAGGAAAAAATAAAAAGATCATAGTTAACAACCTTTGGGCACAACCTTTTTGCCAGCAGCTTCTAAGAGCTTCATGTGGATTAACTCATTCAATATTCATAGCAACCCTATGAAACAGCTACTATTATTATCTTCATTTTTTTCTGATGAGGAAATTGAGGCATGAAGAGTAAGTACAGATTTAGAATTGGAACCCAGGCAGTCTGACACTAGAGCCCAACTTTTCAACCTCTACAGCATATTTCCTCTCTACATAAAAATGGCCGATGACTCTTTTAAAAACGGCTATAGCACAAATAAATTGGGGTTGGAATTTTCTGTTTGTTTAGGTGTAGTTTCACAAAATGCTTTGGCAATTTATTGAACATTAAATTATTTCCCCAGTCATTTGATCTTGAGTCCACAGCATGGAGTTATTTGATTGGTGGTTGGGGGAATGAACTGACAGTTTTCACACAACCAGGAGACAGTGAGTGTCACCTGAAACTTCATAATAGTTAAGATATGCATCTATTTTTTGGGGGGGGGTTCAATTGGCTTCTTTTCATCAAGTCTTATTCTCGATCACTTTCCTAATTTTATTTTAGAGTTTCATGCAGATGTGCCCAGTCTTTGTAAATGTCAAAGCATTAGCCAGCAAATATTAATTGATTAAATGTTCACTTTCCCTCCTGATGCACATGTCTAGAGAGTAGGGTCATATGGGTGTTTTACTGAGGGCTGACCGGTAGAATTAGTCATTCAGCCAAAAGTAAAGGCTAAAGCATGAATACGAAGTGTATAATGTTTTATTTCCAGCTCATGGAAAAAATGGTTTGGTTTTGATAGTCAATAACTGTTCATGTAAGGTTGGAAGAGCAAAATCAGAAAATTAAAGATTTTGTTGTCTTGCATGAAATTACTTCCAGGCATCCAACAAAATTGAGTATTGTGTCAACTATGGTGAAATTCTGTTGTTTTGCTGCTTAGCGTCAAGGTTATACATTGGTAGAACCCCCCTCTCCCCCAATTTTAGCTCAAGGGAACATGGTAGTTTTGACAGCATTCTCAGTTCTAGCAGTAGAACATGTGACCCAAACCTAAGCTAATCAACATACCACACTCCTTTAACACTTAGAGTTAAATGTGACCTAAATCAGTCCGTTAGGATTTTGAGGAATATTTGGAATACTTATGAGGATGTAGCCATGGGGCCTTTTGGCAGGCAGTTTGAAGCCATGAGAATGGAGCCAACATAGAGAACATCAAATTGTTAAGTGGTGAAAAACAAAAACAAAGACAAAGCTACTAACAAAACAATCATAGGTAAAACCATCCAAGCTCTGTCTGCAGCATTTTTTGCTTAAATCCAGAATACCTTTGTCTAATGCAATTATGTGAGGCAGTAGATTTCATTTTTTTTGCTTAAACACAATTGAATTGGGGCTTCAATAATTTGCAATGGAAAGGATCCTAAAGAAGAAAGTAAGTGGAAAAGGAAACAAAACAATACATTTCTTAAAAGATATTTAACTTTCCTATTCTGACATTAAGGGGTTAAAGTTAGGTGGGACTATTTGAAGTCATCTCTTTTGTTGTTTTATTGTTGCTGTTGGTTTTAACAGACATTATTTGGGCCCAGCAGAAGCTCTACTTTTATTTATTTATTTATTTATTTATTTGTTTTTAAGAAGATTTTATTTATTTGAGAGAAAGAATGTGAGAGAGTGTGAGAGGGGAGAAGCAGACTCCCTGCTGAGCAGAGAGCCTGATGTGGGACTCAATCCTGAGACTCCAGGAGCATGACCTGAGCCAAAGGCAGTTGCCCAACCAACTGAACCACCCAGGTGCCCTGAAGCTCTACTTTTAAATTGCCACCAATATCCCTGATGGCACCAGCTGAAGTGGGAGACATAGAAGGCTATGTTTGTTCCAAGTGATACTGAGCTCCTCGTACCTCTTTTGGGGACCAGAGAAAGACTGAGTCAATCCAGAGGCTAAGCTGAGCAAATGTTTTATCTCACTTGAGTATTTACACTACAGGATAGGATTACAACAGGAGAACAATGAGCACTTGAACTGCAGGGGATGTTGAGTCTGGAGATAATTTTCACTATGTTCAAAGTCAGAAAAAGCAACTTTGGAGAAGGACCATCAAGAAAAAAAAAGGAAAAAGAGAGAGGAAGCAGCAGCAGCAGCAGAAAGAAGAAGCCAATGACCATGACCACATGGGACTGTACAAGAGATGAAAGAAACCATCTAAGTTTCTGACTTCCCAGTTTCACTCCTTCCATAACTTGATTGAGTGTCCCGCTTATCTAGTCACCCATTCATATCACTTGCTTATTTGTTCATTTAACAAATAATCATTGAGCAACCTCTTTGGGGGCTCTGTGTTGTGCTGTTCTAGGTTCTACAGATACAGTGGTAAACAGATAAAACTCATACATTTGTCATGCAGCTTATAATTTACAAGTGAGAACTGAAAGATGAAGGAAAGAAGGGAGAGAGGAAGACAGGAAGGAGGGAAGAAACGAATGTAGGAAAACCGACATATATATGGAGAGAAAGAGAGAATTAGAACTGCTTTGAAGAAAAATGTAGACTGGTCAAAGGACAATGACCCAGACATATATGTGAGGATGATGGTGTTTTATTGGCTGCTAAGGTTTGTTTCTTTGGTGACATTTGACAGCTAAAGGCAGGGAGAAGATAGTCTAGGATAACTAGAAAAAGGGAGTTCCACAGAGAGAGTGCAGAAAATGTTAGGACATGAACGAAGAGCAAGAAAGTCAGCATGATTGGAGCAGAGTGAGGAAAGAGACTGGTAGAGTTCAAGATCAGCAAGGTATGTAGGCGGGAGAGTACACCTGGCTTTGAAGGCCATGCTAAGGACACTACGGACAGGCAAAGTGAAATTGCTTGTGTTTTCCAATAATAATAGTCCAAGAATTGTTTCTGTTTACCCAGAGCTAGGTTGAGTAGGTTTCTGTTTCTTGAAAATCAACAACCCCGGACTAGAACAGTTACAGAGCATTTTTCATAAAAAAATCATTTCTTTCTAACTCATTATCATGTAAAGCCCCTTACATATATAGAAGGTGAGAGCAGTGCTATTGTTGAAAAATTACAGTAAAAGTTCATATTTGTAAGATTTACTTACTATAAAGCCAAATTAAGAGAAAAATGATGCTATTTTAATGATCACAGAAATGTGAACTCTGGGTTATAGATGATAGGTGCAGTCTTGATCTTCAGTCTTACTTTTGTATTTTGCATTGCTTGCACAATATTAAAAAGAAAATCCTGACTCACACCAATAAGTAGGTGCAAATGGTAAACGATTTTAACAGCTCACCTTGAAATCTCAGGATTTTCCTCCATAAACTGATCTAGAAATTTGAAAGTGGGACAATCGTTAATTATCTTTACAAATTTGGATTGTTATCAATATCTAACATACTTGCATTCTTTATAATGAATACAAAAGAAGGCAATAAACAAAGATAATGTTAAGATTACTTACATTATGGTATCACAGGATATGTGTTATGCTTCTTTATTACTTCCTAGTTGACTCTAGGCTATGGCTATGACTCTAGCTGTGGCTGGAGTGGACGTCACACGTACACCAAATGGATCTGGCTGGGTCTGGGCGGATATCGACCAAGCACAGACAGCCTCTGCTACAGTAGGTATTTCCTCAAATCATTTTTCACAAAGTGCATATAGGAAGGAACAAATTTATTGAGAAGCCAGGTCAGAGCTACAACCTACTTTACCAATAATGCAATTTCAAGAAGTTCAAATGTATGCACAGAGCTCATTATGAGGCCTGTACAAACATTTGTTAACCTGCATGCATAAATAATCATGTTGGTAGGTTGTTTCCAACAGGCTAAAATTTGGCATAAGACATTATTTGACTGTATTATTTGCTTTACTGTATTTTTAAAAGACAGTTTTAAAGTTATCTGACGGGTACCTGGGTGGCTCAGTGGGTTAAGCCTCTGCCTTCAGCTCAGGTCATGATCTCAGGGTCCTGGGATCGAGCCCCGCATCAGGCTCTCTGCTCAGCAGGGAGCCTGCTTCCTTCTCTCGCTCTGCCTGCCTCTCTGCCTACTTGTGATCTCTGTCTGTCAAATAAATAAATAAAATCTTAAAAAAAATTAAAGTTATTTGAAAAACTAAGTTTTTAAATAAAAAAACTTGCACAACACAAAGCTCCTCTGAGGAGTATCTGAATAAGTCTTTGAAAATGATGAATCAAATTAACCCTCAATATCATGATGATGAAATTTAAGCCCAGTGAGGGAACTTGGGAAGACAGAAGATGTCTAGGCTGAGAACACAGGTTTGCCTGTCTCATGGCTTGTGACTCTTTTCACTTTAAAAACTGCTATTTTTTTTTCTTGGTACCAAATAATGAAAGCATGTCAAACTTTTTGACCTTATAAGACTACTTTTCAAGCCTTCCAATATAGTTTATGAAACACATTGTAACATCTTTACATTTATTTCTATGGTGCTATAAAAGGTTGTTCAAGTCCAGAATGAACTTGTAGTTACTGGAAGCAGCTTATATTAAAATACTTATGTAGTAGGAAAAAAGCCCAAACCCCTAAATCTCTTTACACCAAATCAGACACTTGCTTCTTGGATGAGACATACTGGTCTGGGTCACCCACTAGTATGTAATCTCTACAGAGTAAGGACACTTTCTGCCTTATTTTTGAATCAGCAGCTCATACAACAGTGTGTGGCACATAATAGGTACTCAAGTTTTGTGGTCTTTTGGCAATGAAGTCTGAGAGAGTAGCTCAGGACTTAATGCCCAGTGGCCTAGCATGAATGAGTTCATAAATTAAAAATCATCAGGGTCAGCTTTATTGAAAGTTGGGGGGTCAGCCTAATTTCTGACAATATTATCATTTAATGTGTAGATTCAGATCTTAAAGTTTTTTCCTATCCAATTTTAAACCGGTTGGTTGAGAGACCACTCTTACCTTTAAGACCTTTAAAGTTTCTCAGGTTTTCTAATTTAGGCGTGATGAAACTGCACTGTTAATAAACAATTCTGATTTGAATAGTACCTCCATCTCACTTAAGAGTTCTGGAATTTCCACTGTTAATGGCTAGATATCTTTAATATTAAGGGGCAGCAGACTGATTTGTCTTAGTTGATAGTGGTCAGTATGGATGTGTATTAAGGCCGACCCATTTTTTCCTTTTGTTTTAAGTTTTTATTCAAATTCCAGTTACTTAACATGCAGTGTTATATTAGTTTCAGGTGTACACCATAGTGATCCAACACTTCTGTACATCATCCTGTGCTCATCACCACAAGCGCCCTCTTTAATCCCTATCACCTATTTCACTCATCCTGCCACCATCCTCCTCTCCGGTAGCCATCAGTTTGTTTGTAGTTAACATCCTATTTGTTGATTTCTCTCTCTTTCATTTTTTCCCCTTTGTTTGTTTGTCTTCTTAAATTCCACACCTGAGCAAAATCATACATATCTGTCTTTCTCTGACGGACTCATTTCACTCAGCATGGTACTCTCCAGCTATACTGGCCCATTTTCAATGGATGCCATGGGTAACCCAAATTTCATTTACTCAATGACTAATTTATTAATTAGTTCCTTTCCATCATTTAGAATCTGGGTATATGTACAGTAAACATTAAAGATGGGAAAAATTAAAGAACCAAAACTTTATTCATATGTTAATCATATCCAGTGACTACCCCAGGCTGTCAGTATATTCAAAACCTATCTGTCTTTCTTATTTAAAAAACAAGAACCTGTCTTTTAAGCCTCCCTTTGTTTGGTATTATGGATATCACTGGTTTAGTGTGCAATTTACTTTGCCTCTGAGATTAGCTCTTCTCTTTCTTCCTTATTCCCGGGCTGCCACTCCTCATCCTAACAATGGTCCTTTATGCCTCTGTGCCAACGCCTTACTGTTGTGCTCATGTGCTGGATTAGTGCCAAGGGTGAAACTCAGAAAATTTTATGGAAGTGCTGACACCAGTAAAGCTCCAAATGGAAGAACATAATAAGAATATGGTCTTAAATTTCTAGGGGCTGTTCAATCTCATAATGATAGTGATAGCTTTCCTTCTGGAGAGAAGTGGCCACTGCTCCTCTGGTGAAGGATCCCATCTGAACTGTGGGAAGGCTGAACTTGGGAAGAACGATAGCCAACACTTAAATATTGTTACTTTCTGGGAAAAGACCATTGTTGTGAGTTGAACTGTGTACCCCCCAAAGATGTGCTGTGGTCCTAACCCTGGATACCTGTGAATGTGAACTTACAGGCCAATAAGGTCTTCGAGATGTAATTAAGATGAGGTCATCTCCAATTAACCTGGACCCTGATCCAATGACTAGCAACACCAAAAAGATAAGAGAAAGGCATGAAACAGATTCTCCTTTAGAGTCTTAGACAGAGCTGGCCTGACTGGCCTCTTGATTTCAGACTTCTGGCCTCCAGAACTGTGAGAGAATACATTTCTGTTGTTTTAGCCCACCCAGGCTGTGGTAATTTGTTATGGCAGCCTAAAGAAACGAATACATTCATGAAGATAAAAATGTGGGTGACTTGAAGATAACGAATTTTAATGTTTTTAATTATTATATTCTGGTCTCTTTCCCAGTAACACTTTAGAATGAGTGTCACAAACTATATTTTTTCCATGTTTTTTCCTTTCTTCTTCTATTATCCGGCAGACAGGAACAAAACCCTCCTCTCCCCACCCCCACTTAGCTGAGTTATGTGGCACCCTTCTGTTGGCCCCTTTTGAGTTGCCCTCTAGATCCTGATGGTTCTCTCCCTTAGCAATGCCCAAGCTCAGTACTGCATGTTCTGAATGGCTCCCATTGCTTCCTTTCTTCCTTCTCCCCTCCCTTTCCTATCAAACAGACCTGCCTGGTTTCACATTCCCTCAGAACCTTGAGCTCTGCCAGGAAACATGTTATCTGGTCTTCTAAGTAAATGTTGGGTCACTGTATAAGCAACCATTGCTGAGTTAAGATTTAATACCTCACAAGTAATGCATTTGGATGAATAAAGTCCATCTTCAGACATGACTCTGGCAGAAAAAGTAAGGCAAGTAGTAGAGATTTCATGATGGGGAGGGTGTGGGTGATAGGAGGGCAGATATCTTAGTACAAACATACCTGTCATATCTTTCAGGTTATATCACACAGCTAACCGCCTACTGTCCCCTGTCTTTGAACTCTGTTGGTGGGAGTTCAAATACTGTCCCAAAGGCAGGCTTACAGGAAGAAGCACCCAGGAGCCTAAATAGAGCACACTCTGATAATTGCCTCCTGAAGAGTAAGAGCTTAAATTGAATGTCCTTGTGCTGTATTTATTTTACTTTCTCCATAATTGGACTTTTTTTTTCTTTCTTTTCTTTTCTTTTTTTTTTTTTTTTTACAAAATTCCTTTTCTGTGAGGTGCTTCTACCACCAAATGATATGAAAGTACCCATACATGTAATGGTTAACACATGACACCTCCTGTAGAAATGATACTCTAAGTTTCTTTAATTTCTCAAAAACCCAAATAAACAGTGACAAAGCCTTGTGAATAAACATGTATACAAACATCTATCTATCTATATTATTCCTAGTTGCTACTAAATAAATTATTTGCCTATAGTTTTATACTTTGAATTTTTGACTGATTTGAATGAGCAAATTCACAGATTTTTTTCTGCCACTGTATAGACACAGCCCAATCCCAGGGACAGATGTCCGCTTATCTACTGTGACCTAGTCTTAACACAACTTTGCATTTTTCACTTCTGTTTTCTGGGGTCCAGGTGATCGAATATCTGTCTTTCCTCGTTGAGCACCCACTCAGGAAATAGCTCCATGAGTGTAGTGCCTCAGCAGCAAGATTTAAATAATGACAACTCCTACTGATTTTCTGCCAGAGTAAATAGCTGTAAGTAATTTTTGAAATAATAATGTAGAACTAAGTGATCACCCTCAGTTAATCAATGTGAAAACATCCTAGAACTTACTTAGGTCTAAAAAATCCAGAAGGTATCAATCTTGAAAGGGAGGGTTTCTTTCTTTCTTTTTTTCAGGTAAAATGCTAATTTCCTTCTATTTTTGTTACAGCTGACAGAATCATAGGGCTACTACAACAAGCAGATAAAACTAGAGTCTTCCATGAAGGCGGAAATGTGCAACAGCTCAAATCCCAGTTCCACTATTCCAGGCACTGTGTCCTTGGGCAAATTACTGAACTTCTTTTTCCTTGATGTCCTCATTCAGGAGATGGAAGTAATAGCAGTGTGTAGGCCCCCCCCCGGGTGTTGTGATGATTAAACAAGTTGATATACATGAAGCTCTTAATGTAGTATCTGGTGCATAGTAGCACTCGGTAAGTGGGAGCTATTGTTTTTATTACTGTCACTAGTTTTTCTTGATTCAAAAGGGAAAACCCGACAGACTCCCAGGTAAAGCTGGAACTGGGAGCTGAAAAATGGTGGTTGAGGGCATTCTTGCTGCGGAAAACGAAAACTGCTTCTTGCAAAGGAAGGTTTATGGTAAGGTGTCCGGAGGGCCCCGAAAAGTATGAACAGTATGGCAGGGGCCAAAATGGACAAGAGCAGAGCATCCAAGGATTCCGCAGCTGCAGCCAGGGAGTGGGTTCTCTTCTAGCAGCAGGGGCCTGAACTGATCTCTGCTATTGCTCTAGTCCTGGGGCTATGCCTGAGGTGCATACAGCACCATCAATATGTGCTTTAGACAAGATCTTGTCATTCTGTGGGAAATGACTGGCTTGAAAAACACTTGATAAATTTCAAGTCTTTGTTGGCATATCGTTTTACACAGTGCCCAAACCAGACCATCAAACAAAAGGATAGTCCAAAAACTGATGTTTATTTCTAAGTCGGAGATGGGCGCAGGACGGAAGTTGAACCAGCAAAGAGGTAACAAGGTCAGGGTGAAGGGAGGCAGAGTCAGGAGGCAGGTCATTCGCAGAAATGAGAGTACTGTGGAATTGTATTTTACCAGGGCATTAGATTCTAAAGCCCACATTTGTAAAAATCACAGTCAAAACTGCCCTTAAAAATCCCTCATGGGATATAATATAGATGGTTTTATATATGCAACCTTACATAGTATATTTATGATATATGGAAAAGAAATAGTCTATAAAAATAGTTCACATACAATATGTAATTTTACAGCATTTTGTAGTATTTAAAACTGAATCTTGAGTATGGATACTTGAATTCACTTAAGTTAAATGCGCCCATTATGTGGTTCTTAAAACCATGGCTAGACCCTTGGCTTATTTCTATTCTTTGGGCCCCATGTTCTATCATTTTTTCTTAGCCTGCATACTTTTTCATGCAGAGTGGCACCAGAAGACCAATGCAATTTTTCAGGAGAAAAGGAAGAGGGAAAAGATGATGTAACATGTGGCCACTTTGCTTTCCAATGTTTTTTATACTATAGCCAGTTGAGTAGCAGTTTTAAGAAAGTTAAAAACAGAAATTCTCTTACCCATGTCTGTGTTTAAGGGATATTGGCAGTGTTTCCACATTTTAGGAGATTAACAGAAGAAAAAAATAACCTACATATGCCATCACTTTAAGATAGGTCACCCAAATAAGTGAGCATCTGTGCTCAGTTCTTCTTGATTATTTACTTCCCATGAGACTAGAGACAGTTTATAAAGGAACAGACTTAAATACTGAATAAGAAACCAAATGACAGTGGGGTAACTGAGAGGATGTCAGGGAATCCCTTATTCCCCAAATTTGGTCTATAATCAATATGGAGTTTTTTGGATAGATATTAATTTCTTTGTTTTTAATGTTAGTCCTGCTCTGTTGTACTAGAGTATAGCTAAATAAACTTCTATTTCTTCTTTCTGGGTCATATAAACCCGCACTTCCAACCTTGCTTACAGTTAGATGTGGACCAAAGTAATGTCAGTAGAAGGGATGTCTACCACTTTCAGGACTGGACCTAAAATACCCTGCTCAGTCTTCCAAGATCTCTTTCCTACTTTGGTGATTGAGAAGGTTATACTGAAGAAGGCGCCATTACAAAACAAAGCAGCCACAACTCTTGACACCCCAACCAAGGAAGCATCCCATTCACAACAGACCGTGTGCAGATGACAAATGTATGTTTCACTGTGAAGCCCTGGGGATTCTGAGGCTGCCTATTACAGCAGCTACGTTTGTTTATCCTAATAGAGACATTTATATCAGAAGTGAAGTACTGCCATTAAAAAGCCAAACTAGGCATTGACTTAACTATGGATAGGTAAGTGGTGGAGGAAGGCTGTCCAGTGACACAGTAGCAAAATATTTATACAACTGTCAATAAATCGGAGGTCAGAATGAGTCCCAACTCAGGCTGCAACTCTAGGGTTGATGACTGAACTGAATCAGAGCATTAGTGTGGGCTGGCTAGATCAGGCTGTATTTTCCAAGTTACTACCAAAAGAGGTAGGCTCAGGAAAGAACTGTCTGATGTATAAACATATGTGAAAGGGATTAGATGGAGTCCAGAAATGTTTGGTTGGAAAAGCTGCTTCTAAATCCTAAAGAGGAAAAATTGGGTTCAAAAAGTTGTTAGCTGAATTAAGCAATTTAGTGCACGGATCAGATTAAGAGTATGTGCCTCCCTTAGCTATCAACTAACTTTGGCTGGTGGTTTACAGATAAGGAAGATAGCCTCATCCTCCAGGTTGCGCACAGCCACAAGATAGCCATCATTCATTTGGAGGAGAGAGACACGAGGGTGAGAAAGCAAAGTAACAAAGCCCATTGAGGAACTGTATTTCAGAAAGAAAGTTAAAATTTACCTGTTTGTGGCAAATGTATTGGAAGCCTATTAAGTTGTTGAGGGAATTGTATTGCCAAAGAAACAATGAATCTACACTAAAAAACTTCTTTGCTGAATTTTAAGTAACTCTTGGGACCTGTAGCAAGCAGATGCTGTCATTGCACCAAGCTTCTTTCCTTGGCCTATCCCAGGGCACAGCCAACATATGCTGTGCCTGTATCTCTCTAATCTGGGGGACTTTGTTGCCTGTAACTTTTTGGAATTAATACAGGCTCCCTTTACTAACTTTCCTTCCTTCCATGTCTTACTATTCCACTAGTCTTTTGTGCTTCTTGAGATCACCTCTCTGATAAAGAACTTGCACTTAATCCTTATTTTTAGGGAACACACATTAAGATGGATTTCTACCTTCCATGAATAGCAGGCAAGGCTTTAAATGTTCTACAGTCTCCCAAGAGGCCATGCTCTGGAACATCTCATCAGATGTCTCCAAGAAGGACAAGGGGAAGAATAGGTTTCCCAAAAGATGGAATCAAGGGCCTTGGAGATCAGCTGACAAAGAAATTCTCCCAGTGAACAGAATCAAAGCCAAATTAAGGAATTGCCCCATCTGCTTAGCAGAACTTTGGGACTGGAAAGAACCACTGAGGACTACTCTCTGATTCCTGTTCTCCCTCTTTCTGAAGGGAGTGCTTATTGCAGCGGTCCTGCCCCTATTCCATCACTGTCTTTTCAGTTCATATGTGGCAGCAACTAGATTGGTCATATCCAGCCTTGGGGAAAGGACTGTGCTTGCCAGATGCAGGATTCTGCACTTAATGCAGTGACCAGAAGATACTATGGGAGGAAGATTGAAGTGGATATCTGATTACACAGATAGGGAATCTGTGTAACAGGCTGATTAGGTGCTCATCAATCCTGTTCTGTTCTCTAAGCACAAAAGAAAAATACACTTTTAATCTCCCTTGAGATTATTAAGGGGCCACAGAATGTGGGCAAATATGATGTGTGCAACTTTCAGCCCCAGCCATAAAATCTCCTGTATCATTGTCCATGTTCTCTCTTTCCTTGGTGAAAACGGAAGATGATAGCATAACAAAGATGGAAGGAACTTCTATCCCAGAGCCACGGCTCAGAGGAGACCTGCCTAGGGAAGTTCCCCAACTTTTTTGGACTGTGATGTGAGCAACCAATAAACCTTTATTTTGTTAGGCCACTGTGATTTGGGCTTTTTTCTTTTTTTTTTTTATAGCAGCTAGCATAACTCTTGAAGACTCAGAGACTAATGTATTTATTCTTCTCTTGTCCTAAGACCTGTTTAGAACATGCTTTGATGGGGAAGAAGGCAGCTAGATCATGAAGGGATCAGCGAACACATAGCAAGGGAGGGATTCCTTATGAAAGAGACCAGAAGGTGCTAAAAATAGAATACATTTCTGCCTGGAAGTGACTTTTGGTTCTCCACTGGATTATAGAGTGCTTTACATGGTATTTGAGTGTGTGCATGAGCGTGTGTGTGTGTGAGCGCGTGTGTGCCCATAGTATCTATATACACGAGGAGGACCCAGATGGAGCCAGCTGTAGGTAGTAGAGTAGAGCAGGTGGTTTCCTTTCTACTTCTCCTTGCAGTGACCCCTTCGTCATCTTCTTTGCCCACTGCCTATCCTTCTTTTTTGACTTTCAAAACTGTGCTGTTTATGACATCCTTAGTCCTAAGTATAGCTAGCCAGGGTTGCTCTGATGAATCAGGCCGGCTAGGCAAGCTCTGCAAGGAAGTGAAGAAGTCAAAGATAGGGAAGGATCATTCTGGGTCAAGGATTCTTCACATCCCCAGCTCACGATCAATTATTTTCTTGCAATCATGTGCCTTTTTTCCCCAGAAGCATTTACATTTCAAGTGGAACTTCTAGAGGACTTTCACAGTTTCAAGAAGATCTTTTTTTTAAATTTAAAAAATTTAATGTTATTTTAAACAAGTAATATATGGTAATACATTCACATGGTTCAAAATAAAAATAACAGATACCAAGAAGAATTTGTATATATTCTATATCACCTCCTCCACCTCCTACAAGTAAACACTTTTTAAGATTTTATTTATTTATTTGACAGACAGAGATCAGAAGCAGGCAGAGAGGCAGGCAGAGAGAGAGGGGGAAGCAGGCTCCTTGCTGAGCAGAGAGCCTGATGTGGGGCTTGATTCCAGGACCTGAGCCGAAGGCAGAGGCTTTAACCCACTGAGCCACCCAGGCGCCCCCAAGTAAATACTTCTACAAGGTTCTTATATAAAATCCACCTTTAATGACAAAATTCCAGGTGCCAATAGCTGTTGGGGAAATATTTTAAGACACAGAATGCTCTCTTCAAATTACATACTTCAACAGTGTGGTGGCCATCAATTCTATTACAAAATGGTCTTGAAATTGAGGAACAAACATTGAGAAGTTGTCTCCACCCTGCACCCCATGAAAGACCAACCACTTGATTTCCATACCATCAGATCAAAATAGTTCAAGCTTTTTGTTGCTGAGCTAAACAGCCACATATTAACTCATAGCAGATTTTAATTTCTGAGATATTTCAATCTTCATAACAAAGGCTTACATATTTATCTTATCCTTTCTCTTCAGACGTATTTCCTATCCTTCTGCTGGTATCCAGGAACAAATATGCTATAGCGATTGTATAGGTAATAATATGACAGCCCTGCTGTGTTTCCCCAGTGTGAATGCAATCAGCTGCACCAGACTTCCTAAATTTCTTTCCTATAGATTTTTCCTATTACTTTTCTCCAAGGCAACAGCCCCAGAAATCTAACCCCTCTTTTATACAGAAAAACCAATTTGATTTGAATATAAAACCTTGGATAAATTTAGTCTTAAAGACATATTTGATATTATCTTTTCTTTGAATTTCATTTCATGTGATAGTTTCATTCCAAATTATAAGTAGTAAAAAACGAAAATGAAGTTCTGGATGCTAAATACTAACCATGTGTTTGGGATGGTTGGAGGGGAAGTCAGGATCTTGGGGTTTTTGGATCTGTACGACAACAGATGTAAAGATCAAAAAGGGAAAATTAGGAGTACGAATGTAGGGAAAATACTTTGAAGTGTAAGTGTTTTTTACCAGAGGAAACCAATTTTCCCAATTTACTCACATAACGCTGGGGCAAATAAACCCGCGGCGAACATGAGCCCACGCTGAAACACTGGTAAACAGACCAACAGATGGGAGCCTGTGCTGGGCCTTTCCTGCCTCCTCATTCTTTCTTACTATACAAGGAGCATGCAAAACAACAAAATGAAACAATCAACAAACAAAAGCAGAAACAGGGTTTGGGAAGATTACTTGGGACTACTTAGAATTCGGAGTCAAATGACAAATGGGGCCTTCTGGACAACTTTGTAGGCAAACGATTGAGTCGTCAGTATCTCCAAATCTCTACCCTTCTTCAGGTTTTCAGCATGTTACAGAAGAACATTTATGAACATTTAGAACATTAAGAACATTTATTTCCATCTGAATAAAGACATTTAAATTCATTTATGGCTTAGCTCTTATGACTATTGCCCCCATTTTTTTTTTTTTTAGCAGTTTTGTTAGTGTCCTTACTTAATGCGTAATAATAACTATTTGGAGATCTTCAAAGGTTGCCTGCCCTAAGAAACCCTAGGGAGTCTTAGGGCAAGAGTATCATGTGGGTTTTAGAGCCCTTTGCTTTTCATTTTTTATTTTTTTAAGAGGTTTCAGGATCATCTGTTTCCTCTGCTTTTCATGAACAGCTGCGCAACTTTGCCTCTTCCTTTAGTATATGTGTTCTGATGATCTCAATGAGCAACATGTTGGACTCTATGAATTTGCTTCCATATGGAACAAGTTAGCAGCTATTTAATTTCTAAAAATGTTTATGAAGTCCACAGCCCATTGTTATTTTTAGAGAAGCTTGTTCAGATCTTTGCCAGACAGTTATTTCAAGACTCCAGAGATTCTTTATGAAACTTCCCCAGAAAACACACCACATTAAAGCTATACTGAGTTATTGTAAAGATTAAAATAAGGGTATTGATTTCTTGTCTCATTCACATTAATTCTCTTCTCATAGGAGTTATTTTGTATTTAGCCACATGACAAAGAGAATTTTTTTTAAAATGAGAAGATTTATCTATAAGCTTACATGGTTTTATAATCAATGAGTGAACTGTATTCATAATTGACCAAAAAATGGATATGACGGTTCTAGGAATCTTGCAAGTGCATAGATAAACTTAAAAAAACAAAGTTGATTTCAATGCATCTGTTCTTAGCATGTAAACCGAGCCTTAGAGACAATATTTCACTTATGCTGTTTCCAGGTTTCCGATATCATGGTCGTTAGGTGATTTAATTTTTCTTCTTGGCCTGTTGGTTCAGAGTTGGCCATTTATTCAAGGATTTGGCACTCTTCAGCATTCAGCCTTCATCACTCCTTCTGAACATTTCTTGTGGTTGAATGTCGAACACTCACAAAAGCTGAGAGGTATTTAAATGTGAAAATGAATTCTTTTAATTAGATTTACTCTTTTTAATCAAGGATGCAAAATACTGTTTCTTATTCTCAATGAAATTTAGGGGATGATGTTGAGACCATGTAAAAGTAGATGCATCTGTTTCTAATGTTGGAAAATCTGCACCTCTCTTGAATTGTTCTTATTTGATATTATTCTTCTCATTACATGATGACTTAGTAGTAGCCATAAAGGAGTACGTGAATTACAGAAATGCCAGGCTGGCGGCATTAGAGAATTGTGCATGATGCTTATCTCTGGGTGGCAACTTGAGGTAAAACAATTGTGGAAAAAGGAAAAGCCCTGAGAAAGGAAGTGGGAAAGGAAAATGATTCACGTAAGGAAATATAATGTGGCTCCTCATAATTTTGGAGTTTTAGGGACTTCAATAATTTTTTACACACAGTGCCTGTGGTGGAAGATATCATAGGCGAAATAGTAAATTGTAAGATCTTTTTTTTTTTTTTTTCTTTTTAAAGCTAGTAGGGATTCAATGAAGATTTTTTTCTTAAAACATTAATTTTAAAATAAAATGAATTTGCCAGTCTCAGGAACCAGTCTCTCTCTCTCTAAGATGAAAAATAATTTTGTTTTGATTTATGCATTTAATATTTCACACTGGAAATGTAAAACTACAGCAGTTATTTTATAGTGACTGAGATCAGGAAATATGGAGGTAATTCATTATATTTATTATTTTTCTTTATAAAACTATAAATCAATGTTATTGAAAATTAAATGTATGGTCTACTGTGAGGGCATTTTTGAGGTATAACAGTACTTTCCATAAAGCTTTCTAGGATCTGACAGAAACTTGAATTATTCATAAAAGCCTTGGATTTTCCTTCAACCTAATCAAATTAATAAAACAATTTCAATTCCAAAAGCTATTAATGCTCTGTGGAAGAGAGCAAAAAGCATGAATTTATCTTCAGTTTCTTTTTGAATTTTGTATACTTCTGGGAATTACCAAGACCAAAAAAGTAGATTAAAGAAAAAAGGGCATAGTACTGAGTGTTATCATTGCTACTTGGCTGTATAATACAGTGGTGTGATAATTTTTGTTCTTCCATTATCACTGTACTTTCAGGGAGACTATTACTTGTAGTACCCCGGAGGATCTTCTGAACTCCTTTTTTAAGGAAAAAAAAATATAGAGAGAGGCATTCTAGTTTTTAAGATTGATTACCATCCTATATCCAAAATATTCTGAAGACCTTTGTAAAATAGAATCACAACATGTGATAAGACAAATATAAACAGCTATATAAAACAAATGTAGAAAGGAACAGAGGTGCTTTGTCACTAGGCATAGTAGATAAACAAATTCTTTAGTTGGTCACTGAACTGAACTGATTTGAAATTTTTTGGTACCTAAGGCAAGAGGGAAATAAGTTCATTACCTAACCTTCATTGTCTAATCCACAAACAAGGGTATACAATAGTCTATGAAGAAAAAACTTATTTCAGGATGTAAATTCAAAGAGAAGTTTTTATGTGGGTTCTTGTATGGGAACTTTAATAATAAAGTAAACAATGTCCTCAACTCTAGCTTCATCTTACAGAAACATTGTTCAAATTGACCCTTCTGGAATCAGTCCTTTTTGAAGGCTGAGGATATGATATTAAGCCATTACTCAATGAAGGCATTCCTAAGGGGGCTCAGATAATAAAGTATAAGTATTCTACTTGTTGAAGATCTGGCTTAATACAGGCATAGAGCTGGGGGAATCTAGAAAAGGAAGTGCTTTCAAATCCCCTGGGCAGTCTCTCTCAAATTTCAGATGCTTTAAGCAGGCCGTTAGTAAGTGCTGGATCATAGTCAATTTCAGGATACAATTCTGAACCAGAAACCCATAGATGGGAGTGAGGCACAATTGTTCTGTTATTAGAGTCCAGCTTACATTTTCATCCACTCAGAAAGCACTGCGTGCTTTGGCAGAGTCATGGGCAGCTACAATGCTTGAAGGTAGGGCCAATATCTTTTCTAATCTTGCTATTTGCCTAGCTAATGTAATCACGGAGCATGATGGATTTGAATTATCCAGAAATTGTTTATTCTACCTGTGGAAAGTCCAGTTTCTAAGCAGAACTACATTTTGATAACCTTGCCAGCAAGAGTTAGCTGCAAAATACACATAACATACCTAAAATCTGTTGAATGGTATTATTTGAAAATGTCTTTAAAACGTTAGAGGATGCCTACCAGATGTTACCAATTTTGATGTAAATGAGACCAAGTAGTCCCTTTTGATTTTTATGAACTGATGAGTCCAATGCTTAAGGCCTTTATTTGTTTTATCGACAGAGAAAATTCAACTGTTTGGCTAACATAAAGAAGGCTGTTTGGCATCTTGTTTGCTATAGCAGTAGGGAATACAGTTAATTCATTGAATAGCTCTCCCTATTGTGTAGGTAAAAAAATCAAAGCAGTGAGGCCAGGATGCAGTACTCTTGTAGACCAATTTCAAATCAGATAACTGCTCACTATCATGCCCATATGTCTCTCATACTCTCAGCGTCTAATGATCTTATCAAGTTTGGGCTGTTTGTCCCACAGGCTGAAGAAAGATGGGTGAGCTAGAAGGGCAGGGGTCAAGATACTGGAAGCTGAATGATGATGCTAGAAATCAGTCTGGCTTAGAGCTCAAAGGGCACTGTTCAATGATTCAAGCAGTTGAAATCAGGAATGCAAAGAGTGTCTATTTGTAAAAGTTGGCTATTCTGGGGCACCTGGGTGGCACTGCCCGTTAAGTGTCCCACTCTTGGTTTCTGCTCAGGTCGTGATCTCAGGTTCTGAGATCAAGCCCCACATTCGGCTCAGCGCTCAGCAGAGGTCTGCTTGGGAATTTCTCTCCCTCTCGCTCTACCCCTCTTGCTCATGCTCTCTCTTTCTTTCTCTAAAATAGATAGATAAATCTTAAAAAAAAAAAAAAAGTTGGCTATTCTGAAGGAATCTACTTTTACAGGGAAAAAAAAAACAGCAGGAATAAAGTAGAAATAGTTATAAGGAAAAGAGTGGGGTCTTTCAAAGTCATTAAACTGATTTATTTAAGACTTTGTCTTGAATACTGTCATTGGCTTCCATCAACTATATAAAATATGCAGATAGTTGTGTGAATTTATTTACTTTTAATTAAAAAATTAAAATTTATTTACTTATTTACTTTAAAATTAATTTATTTTATTTAATTAAAAAATTAAATTTATTTACTTATTTACTTTTAAATTAATTTATTTATTTTATTTAATTAAAAAATTAAAATTTATTTACTTATTTACTTTAAAATTAATTTATTTACTTTTAATTAAAAAATTAAAAGATTTTTATTTATTTGACACAGAGCCAGAGCACAAGTGGGGTTAATGGCAGAGGGAGAGGGAAAAGCAGGCTCCCCACTGAGCAGGAATTTTCCCAGTGAGGGGCTCAATCCCAAGCCCCTGAGATCATGACCTGAGCTAAAGGCAGATGCTTAACTGACTGAGCCACCTAGGCAACCCCAGTTGTGTGAATTTAAATGGACATTTATGCTTCTATTAATTCTTTGTCAAAAGTGAAATTATAAATAACCATTTCTCCAAATTTTCATTGTTTTTCTCTATGCCTGAATCCAAAGCTGCTTCTTGAAATCTTACACTATGTTTTATTAAATAATTATGAATAAATATCCTTAACATATTATATAATACATCTTATGTATTTATTGCATATATATTTATATACTCTGGAAATTTTTTGAATATGGAAATAAAAGGAGGAAAGTGAAGGAAAAAAAAGTGTGCTAGGTTCCTAGGGCTTCCATAACGAAGTACCACAAAGTAGGTGGCTTTGAACAACAGAAATTTGTTCTTTCACAGTTCTGGAAGCTAGAGTCCAAAATCAAGGTGATGGTAGGGCTATGCTCTCTACGGTCTCCAGAGGAAGATCCTACCTTGCCCCTTCTCACTCATTAGAGGCCCAGGTGTTCCTTTGCTGTGGCTACATCATTCTAATCTCTGCTTTAGTTTTCACATAGTCATCTTTCTCCTTCTCTTCTTATAAGAATAGCATTGGTATTAGAGTAAGGGCCCACCCTACTCCAATATAACCTCATCTTAATCTGACTAATTACATCTGCAACCATTCTACTTCCAGATAGGTCATATTCTAAGGTACTGGGGGTTAGGGCTTCCACATATTTCTTTGGGGGACAGAACTCAACCCATAAAAAGGGGTATTTTGTTTTGCTTGTTTGGTGAGGGTGTGAATCTTTACAGAATCAAAAGTCGTGTAAAGCCAGACCTTTGTTTTCCCAGTTAAAAAAAAAAAAAAAAAGAAGAAGAAGAAGAAGAAAAAAGAAAAAGCCAAGCCTGGGTTTATTTCTCTATTACCTGTGTCTTGAATAAGAAAAGATAGAGGTGGGTTAAAGAGTTGGTGAAATCCCCCTTTTATCTTCACTTTACTGTGCTGTAATCTCCTCATATTCTCACCTACCTGGTTATGGAGTCCGACTCAGCAGCAATGATTTTGAAAATCAAGGTGTGTTTAAGGAAAGACAGAATTTCAGTACAATTTGAAGAATAAAAATAAAATAAATAATGATATTAATTGATCATTAATGCTGATGTCCCTCAGATAGCCCAGAGGATGCCATTTGTGGTATAAAGTTACAGAGAATCAGTTTCACCAGCTATTTGCATCAAAGTTTCAAACATTTATCTCCACAGAAAGAGCCTATGGGAAAACGATTTTCTGATCTAAATTTTCTTTGCGTGGAAGGAGATGTGGATTCACCACTCATTAGTTTAATGACCTTGGTAAATAAGCCCATTAATCTTTGAATTTTTTCTGCATTTGTAAAACAAGAATAATAGTAACTTAACCATTAATTTAATAGGGCATTTTAATATAAGAGCCATTTATCCACTGTAATGTTACATATACAAATGTAAGAATTTATTTTTGGACAGTGTCTTCATGGAGCCTTTAAGAGGCACTATGACATAGCAGTTATGAGCAAAGGACCAGAGTGAGGCTGATTTGGATAGAATTTCAGCTCTATGATCTACTAAGGTGTGATCTGGATCTCTCAGTGCCTCTGTTTACTTGTCTGTAAAATGAGGATGGTAGTATTTACTTCCCAGGTTGTTAAGATTATACAAATTAATAAATCAATGTGAAGCAACTAGGATAGTGCTTGTTATGTAATAAACACCCAATAAATGTAAATTGAGGATGATGATTACCATAAACTCTGGCATTCAGCTCTCCCCAGTAAGTGCTCGGAACATATACATTTAGAAGACAATGAAATTGGTTCCAGAAGAACAGGATGTTAGTTTATATATGTAACATAGCCTATCTACACACACACACATACACACAACACACACACAGTCTACATAGGTAGCTATGGAGTTTGGAGATACATAGGTGGTGGGGAGTGGAGAATGGAACCTGAAAAAATTCACATAGGATTGGACAAAGATGAGAGTGTAGTGGTGACCTGAGGAGAGTTTAAAAAAATGTGTTGAAAATAGTCACTGTGGTGAGTGATTAAGAGACCATAATAAAAGACTGCTTTAAGAAATTATAGGAATATTGTGGGCCCAGCTAAGGCTAAGCTTAGGTACTCCAGCTATGGAAGCGCCAATCATTTTTGTGGGTTTTTGTACTATTGTCTGGCTCAGCCGAAGGGAAGAGTGCAATGGGAGAAGAAGTAACCTTCATATGTTGATTGTGAGCCTAAGGCTGTCAGCTTTAGAAACAATGGATTTTTTTATTCAAACTGTCAAAAAAAATTTTTTTTTGTACTCTTGGAATCTCACACCTAATTTGTGAATCTTGTTGAGCTTAAGGGTTAATAGTCATTTGATTAGTCAGTAATGTGAAATGATTTAAACAGCTATGTGTCAGGTAGGTCATTTTCTATTTTAAGTGCGACATAATTCAATTGAAATCAGCTTAAGAAAAGGGAAATGACTGAATTTAGTGTCCAAATAATGTCAACGGTTTCTCTCCCTCTCTTAGCTTTGCCTCTTCTTCGCTGCCTTCTTTCTCAGTTCTTGCTGTGGCCAAAGAGCTGCACAGATTTCAGTCTTTGTCATTTCGGGATAAACCCAGCAGAACTCGATCAGGCAGTTCCCACACCAGAGCGAAGTTGCACTGATAGAGCAGTTTGGGTCACATCCTATCCTTCAACCTATCACTACAACCAGGAGTGGATGATGTGCTAAGTGACTTACAGTGATTTAGAGACTGAGACCAAGACAGGGTGGAAGCCCAGATGAAATTTAGGGTTGTTGAAGAAGGGAGGCTGGATGTTGGCGAAGCAAGTACTAAACACCCATTGAAGGCCAATACATCTTAAATAGTTGCCTAAAACGCCCTTGCTATAACTAGGAAATACATCTTAAATAGTTGCCAGAAAACGCCCTTGCTGTAACTAGGAGCTAATACTGTAACTTGCTAATACTTGCTGTAACTTGACTAATTATAAAAAAATTCAATAGAATGGAAGCACAGAGTGATGACTGGGTGTCACATTCAGTCAAGCATCTGCCTTCAGCTCAGGTCATGATCCCAGCATCCTGGGATAGAGTCCTGCATGGGAGCTCCCTGCTCAGCAGGGAGTCTGCTTCTTCCTCTCCCTCTGTCTGCCGCTCCCTGTGCTTGTGCTCGTTCTCTCTCTGATAAATAAAGAATAAAATCTTAAAAAAAAAAAAAGAATGGAAGCACAGATTTAATCCTGGGTAAGTACAAGAAGATGATGTACATTGAGTTATTACAAATACAACTCTGTTAAGGCAGCTAAGCTAGTGCTTTCGGTTGTTTAGATGAAGTAATGAGTAGGTCTATGACTACCTTTATTCTTTTTTATTGAAAAATTTGGATTCAAGCTACTCACAGAACTGAAAGTCTAATTTAGATGCCTGCTTCCTATCTAAGAAGCAACTAAAGTTTGTTAATTGTTCTTTTCATTTTAATACAATAGAAATGTTTAAAATCTATTTTTCGGGATGCCTGGGTGGCTCAGAGGGTTAAGCCTCTGCCTTCGGCTCAGGTCATGATCTCAGGGTCCTGGGATCGAGTCCTGCATCAGGTTCTCTGCTCAGCGGGGAGCCTGTTTCCCCACCCCCTCTCTCTGCCTGCCTCTCTGCCTACTTGTGACTTGTGATCTCTCTCTGTGTCAAATAAATAAATAAAATCTTTTAAAAATAAATAAATAAATAAAATCTATTTTATAAGTGGTTTAAACACTAAAATTGGCTTTCATCTTTTAACATGTTTTCATCCTTAAATTTGTGTTTTAGTGTTAATGTAATAGGAAGCAGACATTTAAATTGAATTGAAAACTGGGCTTGACAAATAAAAAGGAATAACTATGATTTAAATAAAAACAAAAGCTGTAGACATATTTTTGTGACTATAATCTTTATAGAAACTCACTTTGGTGACTAAAGACTTTATAAACTATAATTTTAAAAAGTGACTACAATTACATTTACATAAAATATAATAAATACAAGGGAAGAGTATATAGTGCCAAATTTCCCAAACTATCCTAAAAACAAAGGGGTTTTACAATATTACTTTTCTTTTGAAAAAAAGAAGCCTTAATGTAAAAATATTAGATAGCTGGAAAATATTATAGAGGAACCTTAAAATTAGGCCAATGTAACTGGCTTTCCTAGTTCTTCCCTGCAAGGGAAAAACACTAGCAACATATTGAAATATATTTGGAGAAATCACAAAGCTAGATGTTGCATTGACCTATGAGGCACTTCCAGCAAAAATACGTCCAAAAACACCATGAGAATCATCTATTAATATAATAGTTTACTTCGTGTTCTACAAATCTAAATATTCCACTGTATTTTGATATGATTATTTATATGAATTATAATCACATAAGGACACTTGACAAGTTACATGGTTTAAGGATTTTAAAGATGGAGAGATGTGGGGCACCTGGGTGGCTCAGTGGGTTGAGCCTTCGTCTCGGGTCCTGATCTCAGGGTCCTGGGATCAAGCCCCGCATCGGGCTCTCTGCTCAGCGGGAAGCCTGTTTCCTCCTCTCTCTCTGCCTGCCTCTCTCTCTGCCTACTTGTGATCTCTGTCTGTCAAATAAATAAATAAAATCTTTAAAAAAAAAAGATGGAGAGATGTTTTTGACCGCTGTCAGAAATTTTGTTACTGATTATTTCAAATTGGAATATAGGTTTTTAGAAAACTCCTTGAAAGAAAGAAATGTTCTTATATAACATCCAAGGTAGATGTGTGTTGCTTAGTCTTCAAGATTAATAACTGTAAGAATGCCAGATACAATGCCTTTATTGCTTAATTATTGGCCAACCAACTAACATTCACTGGCAAACTATCCTCTATTGTACTATATGACTTGGTGTCTGCATGAGGACAACAGTCTGGTTCAAGGCTGACCAGACTGAGGTGGGTGGTGTTTTCCTAGCAAAGCTGGTTTGGCCCAGCTAGCTACTCAAGCAAAAATGTATTGTGGGAATCAGTTTGTTCTCTCACAGTGAGGGGAATTTTCCACCCAATATATTCAATTGTTCTTGTGTGAATAGC